>JAAEAF010012533.1:0-21224 GCA_011037195.1 Triatoma infestans | reverse complement strand
TTATTTTTTTCATTTTTCTCTCTCCTTCAGGAAAACTTAAAGATACATTAATAATGTTAATAATAATATAATAACAGTCTTTATTCATTCAATTATATAATAAAATATAATACTAAGTAATATTATTAAGACAGACCTACTCTTGTCTTCCGACCGTCAGAGATTAGTTGCCTTAGACAAAAAGAAAGTACAGACAAACTAAGAAATAAATAATGTAAACAAAAATGCAAATATAACTTAAAGCAAGTGTAAATAAGTAAAATATAAACATATCGATATAAAAGTAAACAGTGCATACTACAAAGGAGATAACTAAATATTAACACAAACAACCATCTTTTGGAAATGAAATAAACTTTGACAAAACCAATAATAAATAAATCCATCATATCATCTTTTAATCTTTTTTTTTTTTTAATACTTAAATTTAATAATTAAATTCACACACCAAACTATACCTGTACTGGCAGGCTTGTTTACAAAATTTAACTAATTGTATATAGTTTTTTCCATTCAGCAGTTCTGTAAATTCGTTATAATTTAAAAAATTCTTTTTTAAAATGTATCACCATGAATTCTTTTAGTATAGGACATAAAGAAATAAAATGAAATACATCCTCATTTCTATTTTCTAAATTACATAAAGAACACAGTTTTGAGCTAGATCTGAATGAATAGTTATTTAAATAAAGAAGTTCTCCTCTGCATTTCATAATCCATCCTATTGAGACAGAATCCAGATTACTATTAACAAAATCTAATTGATTATTTAAACTTTTATACAAAGTATGGTGAACACTTTTTCGGGCAATTAAGTTGTAATCATTAATTAATTTAGTTTTAACTTTGCTTATTATATCGCGGACTTTAATGTTTTTATTTAGTAATTCTTCCATTGGAATATTATACGTTGAACAGAATTTTTTTTATCTATAATTTCTCTGATTAGAATATGGGGATATCAATCTGATGGTAAACTAAGACATCTATTTAGGTAATTTAAATGGAGTCTAACTGTATATAAAAAAGTGGGCATCACGTTTGTCTCTAAGTATAGAATATAGTCCGGAGTGTAAACTGGAATTTAAGAAAATAATTTAGTAATATTTCCACCTTATCATATTTGGCCATGCCCCATAACAAATGATTGCTCTGGGCACAGCATTGTAGAGTTGTAATTTTGAGCACAATGGTATATTTTTATTTAATAATATTCTGTTAAATGTATTAAGAGTAAACTTGCCTTTTACATTCTTTTCCCTAAAATGTTCCTTTAAGGATAGATAATCTGACACGCTAATAATGTTCAAGCATATATTTTCTCTATTCAGAAAAAAACTAAAACTGCATTGAATAGAATTTCTTTTTTTTTTTTAGCAAATTAAAATAATTAAATATTTAAACAATCTGACCTAACTGATAATTAATATTTAATTATTTATTTTATCCTCTCTTCAAAAATAACTGACCCAGCTGAAAAAATTAATTAACTATAAATAATTTATCCAACTAGGTCACACTTTCTACAATGGACCAAAATAGGTGACCTTATCTCCGCTATTCTCGCTTAGGACTCTTATATGAGCAAAAAAGCAATAAAGTCGAATGGAACTGGCTTACGTAGTTTTTTTTTTTTTTGAGTGGCTCAGTATATTGGGAAACCCTACGTTGCTTATTGCGCCAGCTTGAACTATATCGTTAGTAACGTACCAGATCTCACTGATAAATGGACGACAAACCATGTTGTTTCACTTGATACTGAACAAGTTGTTAATTGGAATTATAACTCTATGTAAATGAAAATATACGTACCTTAAACAGAAGAATATATTTATTATAACTACGCTACAGACAAACTAAGGATCATCAGCCGGTTAAGATTGTCCAGTGATAAAGATTATATAGAATGAGATGCAGAAATGGAGACTATCATTTTATTGATTCAAAATCTTTATGTAGTTTGCAATTTAAACAGTTCCAGAAAATCAAGACCTGCCCAATTTAGTCGCCAATCATGCAAATCCAATACCTGTCCAAATTGAACCTGTCACATAATAATTACAATAAAATTAATCTATTAATAATTAATTCTAGGGAACACTTACAAATTATACTATCCTATGAATGATGTCCATTAAATTGAAATTCTTTGTAGAATTAATGAGTGATTGTGTTGAGTGTTGAGGGAGATCTTACATAATGTGTAAGTAACAGCCTTAACTAAACTAAATTCCGAATTGGAAATTAAAACAATCTTGAAAGTATTAAACCTTTATATTATAATATTATTACAACAGTAATAAGTAATTAATTAAGAGGAAAACAAACATGATTTTATCCCCTACAAAATATATAGGCAATATGTAGCTTCCACTCTCTTCCAATACTGCCAACCTAATTACCAAATACCAAGTAAATACCAAATTTCCCCAACAGATTGTTAATTATGATTACTATTCTTAGTGTTTCGATTTAATTCCAAATAATGATCGTTTTATTACTACTTCATTTCTACTTTAGTATTTATAATCATTTTTATTTATTTTAATTGAAATGTAATTATTCTATAAGAAAACCCAAAAAGAAACCCATCAATAATTTTTTTTTTACCTTTAATTTATTTTTCCAAATATTTCACTTTATTTTCTTATTTGATTATATAAATATATTTATATATATTTTCTCTTACTGTTTCTTCTTTCTTTATATTTTTTTATTTTGTTGTTTTGTTTCACTTTTTGTGGAGAATGTAAATTTATTTTCATCTCGTAACACTTAGTTTTTATCTTATTTCATTTTCAATTTATATAAGTCTAGTTTTATTTCAATGAAAATTGTAGATTCTTTTCAATTTAAATATAATTTGTAGTTATTGTTCAAGTTTGTCTTACAATTTCTTTGCATTTATTTTATTTTTTATAGCTTTTATTTTTCCATATCGTTCTTATATTACAGCTAATATATTGTCTGTTTTAATATAGCTATTGCTTTTTTTTCTTTTTGTTTTTTTTTATTGCATATTTACAACTATAGAAATAAATATGTAACAAGTAAATAAGCTAGGAGGAGGTATATATGAACAATGACATGATGGTCATGAATGGTAGTTATCCAGCGACAACAACCGTTACTTATCTACAAAGAGTTCGCTGGGCCAATAACATTTCAGTCTCCGTGCAGGATTACCTGGAAGTCAGGCTGAGGAGAGTATTTGGGCAAGAGGATTGTGATGAAGAGAGTGCCTGCTTGTGTGGAATTTCGCTAAATCGTGGACAAATGAAATCTTCAAATCTGTGTGAATTGTGTGGTTGGAGATGTAATTAGGAACATCGACTAGTCGTCGGAGTATTTTGGATTGCAGGGTTCACATTTTGTTAAGGTTGGTACGTTTTATGGTTCCGTAGAGTTCTAGGCCATACGTAAGTAATGAAGTATAGAGTCGTCTTTTGTTTTATAGAATAAACCACTCTTGTCCAAACTTGGAGCTATTGTCAAGGAGTCTAGTAAGTAGTCTGAACCGTTTGTTGAAAGATGTACGTTTAACTCTAGTGTGTGGGTTCCACTTTAGACACTTGTCAAAGTCGCTTTCACTAAGATAACGAACCTGGTGTGCGGATCAGATTTGCTTAATAGGTAAGCGAGAACGTTCTCGTTTAAAGTGAATACAATTCTTGGGATTTGTTAAAGTTTTTTATTTTTATTTATTTATTTATCCCCACCTTTAGAGCGGTACCCGAACTCGCGCTCATTACCGCCAGTGAAGTACGCTTAATAAGTGGATGCTCCAGTCATCTAGTATCCTCACTGGCAGATGAAAAAAAGGAACCCACACCATCTCCTCCCAGTACTCATAGTATTCTTGGAGAAGTACAGCTACTATAAGCAAAAGCTATGCACAGAGCCGTAAAACGTACCAAATACACTTAATAATTCGCATCACTAACAAACATACACATCTCACCCTATCTCACCACCATGAAACCAACCCAAAAATTTGTACCTCCAAAAGCCTCAATCATATTCCATATAAGCAATTAGTTACAATGAAACCAACATTCACTCCGCGCACCCAACGAGCACAACAGGACCATCACACGTCCTACTGACCATGCCCCACTCCCCACGACATACGGCGCCTTAGAGCCGCTTCCTATTTGTTCAAGTATTGGAATTTGTAAGGGATGATTTTATTCTAGATTTTGTTAACCAGGACACTCAAGTGATCGGAAATGGGCTTGAAGGGAACGTTGAACAATATACAAATTTGAGCATTATGAGAGATAAGGATTGTGGTGTCGTCGGTATACGTATAAATGGTTGTGTTAGGGTCAGCAGTATATATGGTATAAAGAATGGTGCCAGGATGCTTGCCTTGGGGCTTGCTGGCTAGGACGGGATAAGTTAAGAAAGTGGATGATGATCCTTACTAATTCTATTCTTACATTTATTTTTACAATGTGTATCCAGCAGCTCTATTACTAACGAAACGGTAATGTTTCTAAATTTATTTATTTAATAAAAAGCATTATTATATTTTATATTAACTCGAACTTCAGAACGATTCTTAAACTTAAGCACTAAAGGGATTCCGAAATGATCATACTTGTGAATGCCATTTTTTCTTCTTTTTGCTTGCTGAATTTCAACAAAAAAATTATTTAAGTTTATTGCAGGAAGTCTTCTATATGATAAAGGTATTGAACTTTACAAAAAATTTATACTTAGTTTATAGTACATTCTATATCTATGTTCACCTTGAGAAAATAGACTAATTTTTTTTCAGTAATATATTTTTCTTGTTGGATAACATACGCAATATTACTACATGTTCATTTTCTTTATTGAACCACTTTACAACTTATAAAGCATAAGTTCTAACCTAACTCATGTATATATTTGGGCTCAAACCCGTAATTCCTTCGACTTAACCATAAAATTAATTTCAAAATTAAATACAGTGAAAAACGTTTAACACGAAACTGAGAGGGCCGAAATATTTTTTCGTGTTAAACGATAAAATAGCTGTTTGTTTTCGTCCTGATTTCTCTGCCATTGTACGCGTAAAGAAATGAATTTACGCATTAAAATTACAAGAAAAAGAGGAAAAATTCACCGAATTCGAAAACAACTGAAATGTTTTGACAATGGCGGTGCCTTTACCTACTCAAAAGACCCACGAAAACCTAGCAACAGTGGCAGCCATTGATTATTTTGTTCCGTCTAACGAAAAAAAATAAAAAATCTGGGGGGGGAAAACTCATAACAGCTTTCTCTTACTCCAGTTCTCAAAATTATAATTGAGAAATTTTATAGTTTGTGTCACCAAATTTAATGAAATACGTCGAAAACTGAAAAAACTGTCCAGTAAAAGCGCACTTCCGGTTTATTAGTTTCCTTGAAACTCGGAATATTGGCCATCTATTTATTTCTAATTAATTTTGTTTGGGATTGATAGAAGTGTATAATCAACTATGATAGCCTTAGAGAAAACGTCACCCCACCTCTCCCCTAAAAGTGCCCTTAAATGAATTTTCCCAGAGAAAAGTTTTAATTAAAAGTTATAGTTCTTTGTATTTTTAGTTTATATATAAAGTTTCTAGAAAATCGCCGGAACTATTTGTGAGAAAATCGCGAAATAGTGAAAAAATCATTTAGTAAAGTGGTAAAGTAAACGCACTTCCGGTTATCCGATTTTTTTTTAAACTCGGAATTTCAACAACATATTTAATTCTATTAACATTATTTAGATGACAGAATTGTCTAATAAAGTGAAATAGCACTTTAGATGAAAACTTAACCCCACCCTCTCCTCCAAAAGTGCTCTTAAATGAATTTTTTCCCATAGAAATGTTTCAAATAAAAGTTGTAGCACACTGTATGAGTAAATGATATACAAACTTTGAAGCAAATCGTCGGAGCCATTTTTGAGAAAATCGCAAAAAAGTAAAAATAACAGCAAGTAAAGTGGTACTTCCGGCTGAGGAATTTTGACAGATGACCCTCTGTCAGATCCCTCAGTGATACCTAAACGGAATATCAAGTTTCAACTTTCTACGGTTTTTCGTTTTTAAGCTATGCTGTTCACACACATACATACTGACCATTTGCGAAGAACCACTTTTTTGGACTCAGGGGACCTCAAAACGGATATTTCCGGTGAAAACTCGATATCGAAAAAATTGACAATTACAATACTTCCTCTTACTAAGAGTAAGAGAAAGTTAAAATAAGCGAAAAAATCTGCGTGACTATGTTACTGCAGAAAACAGGTATATTTTGTTCGTCCGAGAAGCAAAATCTTTTTGTATTAAGCGATATTTGTTTCTTGTTAAAAGAAAAAAAATATACGAAATTCCGCAGTAGGTATTTTTTCGGGACCGCAGTATTATTTCGTGTTAACCGTTTTTTCATGTTAAACGTTTTTTACTATAATCAATTTTATACATGGACCTATACTTTAAACAAATTGTTTAACACAACATGGATAAATTTAGAAAATAGGCGGCGATACTTACACAAAATTTACTATCTAATATTGTTATTATTATTTTTAATGATTTATTTAAATAAAGAATATATGTGAATTTTAATAATATAGTATAAATTATCCATTAAGTATTAATAGTGAGGGCACATTACTGTGGTCGTCAATTTTTACTATTACTAGATTATTCTAACTTAAATTATATTTGAAATAGATATTTAATTTATGAACATGATATTATTCAACGAAATGTTTATTACAACTTTTCATTGTGCGACTTGTTTAATTTATAATAATTTTTTTAATTATCAATCCATTAAGTTTAAAGATCTAAACAGAGTGGTTGTTTAGTTTAAACACTCTCTAGCGATTCCCTTATTAAAATTGCATATTTCGATTTATCAGTATTGGAATTATTGAATATATATATATATAATGGCTTGAAGCTAGCTAAATAAATACAACTCACTCTTCACTAACAATCATATGGAAAACTACTGTAAACTTTATGTACAAAGGAATCTTTAAAGAAATTTGTTTGTGTGTATATGTTACCATTCATCAATCTATTTTATTTGTTTTTTTTTTTTTGTTTCTCTTTGTTTGTACCAAAGACAATTGCAGACTTTGTTGTTCTCGTATATAAACAAAGCAACCAGTTTGTATTTGATTGGTCTATGGACTATTTCATTTTGACATTAAGAATCATTCTTTAGATTCTTTCACGAATGGCTTTTGAAAATTTAGTCTTCCAGATTATTGCTATTATTATTATATTATTACTTATTATTATTATAATTTATAATGAAAACAAAATATTGTCATAAAGTCCGTCAACGAGATCAATTATTTATTTTTCATTCTTTGGAATAAGGCAGGAAGTCCATATTGTTTTTTTAGCCGTGAGAATTTCCGTTCTTCAGGAAAACAATTAGTAAAGCAATAAACTATCTGTGTTATAAACTGTCTATAAGTTGAGCTCTCAATTCCATGTATAAATTGAACATGAAAAACATTAAAAATAAAAATTACAGGTGGCCAAGTGGTTAAGTAAACAATAAAAATATAGCGTTTCAACATACATTATTAACATCCTAATAATAATAACCAGCAGTTGGTTGATGATAGTCATAGAGTGAAGATCTAGGCTCAATGTGATTTAAAGTTAATGTAGGAAAAGTACAATTATAATTATGTGATTATTGTGAAAATCTGCACAAGTATTGTTCAATAGTACTTACTTATTGTGTGAAAATTTCAAAAAAAATTAACAACTAGTTTATTAGTAATTAGAATGTGTTTTATTTTAATTTTTAATGGAAACAGTCAAGTTGAGTGTACTATCACTGGAATAGTGGGGAGAATAAGTTAGTAAGTTGTGATTTGTGAGGAGGAGTGGGGACTGTAGTATATACTGGAGATTGTTTATTGTTTGCATGTTTATAGGAAGGTGTGTTTATATGAATAAAATAATAAACAATAAAAGTAAACAGCATTGAAAGAATTTACATGATGATTTATAATAAGTATATTTTCGTACATAAACGCAGCGTATTTATGTTGATTTTGTGGTAGATGTGATTTATTACTGATATCTGGAAGCGGATTGGTGACTGATTTATTTCAGTTCATTAAGACTTATTCTAATATTATTGTTTTCGTATTTTGAATTTATATATATATATATATATATATAACAGGATTAAAAGAAAGAAACCTGAGAAAGAAAAATTTGATAGTTCGTAGCCTGAAGGAAAATGAAATTAGAAATGCTAAACATGTATTATTTGAGAAAGTGTGTGAAGAAGAATTAGGGTTGAATATGTAAGAGAAAATAATAGCTACTAAACACGTAAGAAAAAGGAATACAAAGAAACCTATCATGTTAGTATTTATGAAAGCACAACATGTTATGAAATATTAAAAAAAAATCATATAAATTGGGTAGTTAAGTATTTGATAGACAGAGATTAAAGCCCAGTAATTCGCTACCAAAGAAGAAATTTATTTTTTATTAAACAAAAAAATAAATCATAAGGGGAAAACAGTAGTGAGAAATAATGTAATTATTTGTTAATAATGAGGAATTTATATACGGGACAATGAAGTCAGTTTGGTATATAAGGGTAAAAAAAAAAATTGTGAAGGTGACGAAAGAAATACTTGGAGAAGATTTATGGAAAAGTGGGCGAATCGTTCGGCTGGATAAATCGGATATTAAATTTGGCTAACATATCAAAGGAGAAGAGGCTGGGAACGGGAAGCAAGATTGACAATTAAGATAAGCCCGTAGGCAATTATTGTGCTCTAAATAAACTGAATTTAGCAATGCTGAATGTAAAAGGATTGAAGAAATCTACAAAATATGGGGGAAGCAATGGGAGACAGTGATATAATCGGGTTGTGTGAAACTTGATTTACAGGAAGTAATATTCGAAAATATAACCTTACTTTAGTTTCATATCTTGGAAAACATAAAGCAGCAATCAAAAGAAGAATTAAAGGAATAGGTTCTGGTAGAGTTATCGTCTATTACAAAGATATAATGAAGAAGAAAATTACAGTACTACAAAACGAGCTAGAATAAGCGATATGGGTAAAAACCATCGTTGGAAATAGTGAAGATTTATATATATATTAGGTAAGAATTTGCAGATTCAAAGAAGAATAGGAATTATGAACACTAGGGGATGAAGACGAAATTGGCAGTAGAAATAGCTGTGATAACTGCAGAAATAAGCAAGGAGTGAGCTGTTGCGGTTTTGTAAAGTGTGCAATATTCGTATAATGAATGGGCTTTGTGGGAGCGATAAAGATATGGGGCAGTGTACATATGTATGTGAAAGAGGTGCAAGTGTTATGGATTATCTAATGTGCTCAGAGAATCTGCTATCTAAGGTAAATAATGTTGAAATAGTTAATTTTCCATTATCCTCACACAGCTTGCTGCAATTAGAATTAAATTATAAAATAGATTACGAAATAGATAATGTAATGCAAATAGTGAAAAAAAAAGAAGATATTTAACAGATGGAATAAAAAATCCTCTTAAAGGTAATATAAAGAATGTAAATGTTTTTTTTTTTAAAAACTTTGGCTGCTTATTTTGAGTTTGTAAAACTAATCACGAAAATATTAACGATATGGCGAATTGTCAAGAAATTATAAATTTGTTTTGATCAATTATGTGAGCCATTTAGGAATGCAGAGCATAGAGTTAAATGATTATAATGAAAGGTTGTACAGCAAGTAGCCCAAACAATGTAGAAACAACTAACGTAGATGTAGGGGATTATTGCAGTGCGACTTGAAAGATCTACCGTGCCCCCCGGAGCCTTCTCCCATGCACAGCCGGCCTCCAAGCTAGCTGCAGACAACACCGGGCAGTGAGTTGTAGAGGCTCCTAGGAAAAGTAAATCTAAGGGTAGCATGCTGGATTGGAACCCAGGACCTTCGCGTTGCTAGCCCAGCAGGCTACCACTGAGCTAATCCCTTCCTTCTCCCTTGGCTTTCGCCAATTAACTAGGGATGGAGACCCTCTAGTTTGTGTACTGTGTTTGTCCTTATCTGTAAAGTGTAGGGCATATGTAGTTTAAGTGTATTCTGTACTGTTTTGACGAAGTGCATGGAATACTGCTGTGGAAACCCATAGGGTCGCTACTCCCCAAGTTACTGCATGCAACAGATACCCCTTGCGGACAAACAACAGCAACTGTAAAATAAATAAAAATAAGACTATAAGCAGAGCAACTATATCACACCTGGGACCACCATAGCAAAAACAAAATCCTGAATTCATTTAAAACAGAGCATCTAGCCAAAAAAAAAATTGAAAAGAAACTTCGTACAGATTTAGATTGCAAAAATTACAGTTAGGGCTTATAATTAAAGTTGAACAATTCTCCTGCAACATTAAACATATATTGTATAGTTTCAAAATCAATAATATCACTTAGTGGGAGGATTAGCTAAGTGGTTAGCGCGTTGGATTCCCACGCGGAGGTCCCCGTGTTCGAGTCTAGTGCTACCCTTAGATTTCTTTCTTCCTAGGAGCCCCTACAGCTCACTGTTCGGCGATGGACAGTGTTATCCGGAGGCCGGCAGTGCACTGAGAAGGCTCCGGGACGCTAATGACCATAGATGTTGAAGCGCCTTAAATTAAAAAAAAAAAAATTACATCACTGATATAAACGGCAAATCAAATCTTTAAATTTTATATAACAAATGATAAGAGGATTGCTGTACAATTAGAATTATATATATTATTGGTTCATGACGTTGGGGAATTTATAATTTTTTATTAATATATGCACTTTTTTTTTTTTTTTACCAACCAATTGAATGGTTATTAGCGTTATTTGTTAAGTAGCTCTTACACAAATTATTTGATTACGTTACTAAAACTATTCCCGGAAAATGATATAAAACAAATCACAAATAATTATAAATAGAATTTGATAAGCCGATTTATATAAATTTAAATAAATTTTCATATAATGAAATAAATTTATTTAATAAAAATAAATTTTATATCTAAAATAAACCTTATCAAATAAGAGGGTTTAGATTATTATTGTGTAAAATTTTACTTTATCAGTTTAACAATGTCAACCTACATTGCAGTAATATTTTGTGTATTGTTAGGGTTCAATCAAAGTCATGGATCTATTAAGTAAGATTTTTTTATTTATTTCATATTAAAATTTATTTATATTGATAAACATTAAAGAAAGCTATATTCTGTTGTTTTTCTTTTTTTTTTTTTTAAGGATCCCTTTGCATCATCGTAAAGTTCCAGCGAAATCTATTGAAGATTACTACAGTAGGATGTCGTATACCACGCCATCTATGACATCGTCACTTTACCACACTTTACAATCTACAGGTCATATTGAGCCACTCGAGAATTACCAAAATGTAAATTTTATTTGTACATTATTAAAAAGTAAAGATATGCCTATTTTTTTTTCAGGCGGCTTAATGTCCAACGACCAAATTAGGTGTCGTGTACGCGAGAGGAAGCCACATATTTTACCACTAACAACTTTTTTTATTTTAAACTAATAATACATTTTTAGCAACTATACGCGGGATTGGAAATTTTATACTCCCCGTTGAAATTTCAAACCATTTTCGAAATTCGTTTTTTATTGCAATTATATATTTTAAGCGCACTAATTATGTAAAAAAAAAAAAAAAAAAAATTAGCTGGAGGTTTGTTATGTGCGTCTGCGTAAAGAAATGAAAAAGACATAGTATGCCTAAAAATAAATAGTATACTAATTTTGAAATAATTTGAGCTGTTGATAATTTTGTTCAATTTTGAGAATGGATATTAAAACACTAATCCACTAGAGAAATGATTGTTTAGGACGGTATTCGAGAAAAAAAAACAACGAAAAACTGAAGAAAGAAAAATCAACTTTCGCAAACAAATTTAACACTATGAAACAAAAAAAAATCTGGTGTGAAACACACACACAACTTTCTCTTACTCCAGTTCTCAAAATTATAATCAACAAATTTTTGTAGTTTGTGTACAAAAATTTAATGAAATTCCTCCGAGTTTGTCGAAATTCTATAAAACTGTTTGGTAAAAGCGTACTTCTGGTTTACTAATTTTCTTGAAACTCGGAATTTTGGCCATCTATTTATTTCTAATTAATTTTGTTTGGATGATAGAATTGTATAATCAACTATTATAGCAGTTTAGAGAAAACATATCCCCCAACCTCCCTTAAACTGCCCTTAAATGGCATTTTCCAAGAAATGTTTTAAATAAAAAGTGTACATCTTTGTATATTTAGTTTTATATAAGAAGTTTCAAGAAAATCGTCGGAGCAATTATTGAGAAAATCCGGGAAATGTGAAAAAAAATCATTTAGTAAAGTGGTAATGTAAACGAACTTCCGGTTATCCGATTTTTATCAAACTCGGAATTTCAACAACATATTCAATTCTAATTAACATTATTTAGATGACAGAACTGTCTAAATAAAATGAAATAACACTTTAGATAAAAACTTAGCCCCACCGCTCCCTAATAACTGCCCTTAAATGATTTTTTCCAGAGAAATGTTGCAAATAAAAGTTGTAGCTCTTTGTATGTGTAGTTGATATACAAAGTTTGAAGAAAATCTTCGGTGCCATTTTTGAGAAAAAACGCAAAAAAGTAAAAAAAAAAAAAAAAAAAAAAAAAAAAAAAAAAACAAACTAGTAAAGTGGTACTTCCGGTTAAGGAATGTTGACAGATAACGTACTGTCAGATCCCATGGTGATAACCTAAACGGAATAAAATTTCAACTTTCCACGGTTTTTGAGCTATGCTGTTCACATACATACATACATACAGACCATTTGTTAAAAACCACTTCTTTAGACTCAGGGGACCTCAAAATGGATATTTCTGGTGAAAACTTAATATCGAAAATTTGACCCGATTACAATACTTCCTGTTACTAGGAGTAAGAGAAACTAAAAATCAAGTTTTACTATAGTGAGCATACAAATTTTAAAGAAACTATCTTTCGTGAAATAAGTGGAAAATTTATTAATTTTTGAGTGAGTCTTTCCAAAATGGAAATTTTTACAATTTTATTAATTTTTGTAAGTTATCTGTTCACAGCCACATTGTTATCTAACCTATAAACATATAGAATTGTTATAATATCTGTAGTTTGAAAATTTTGCATTACTTTTAATATTACAAACATTTAATAATTTTTAAAGGTGCAATACTATGGTGTAATTAGTCTAGGGACTCCTCCTCAAGAATTTGAAGTAATTTTTGATACTGGTTCATCAAATCTATGGATTCCATCATCAAAATGCAGTGATAAAAGTAAAGCATGTCGTATGTATTTTTCAGTATGATGTTTATTTTATATATAATTGATTTTTTCATTTTTGTAATTACACTGATTTTTTTTGTTATTGTTGTTACAAGTACAACATACAAAATATGACAGTTCTTTGTCCACAACTTATAAAGAAGATGGAAGAAAAGTGAAAATTACTTATGGTACAGGAAAGATAAAAGGATTCTTTTCAACCGACATTTTAACTGTTAGTTATATATTTTTTTTTTTTTTATACATTTCTTATGTTGGGCCGTAGATAGAATATAAATGTATTAGTTACTGTAGTTGGGTCTGCATAGTTTGAAAGAATCAGAGATATTTTCCGGGTGATAGCTTGCTTCTTTTTGTGACTCATCGATCGGTTTCGGGTGTTCGCCTATCATCAGGATGTTTTGTCAAGACTGATTTGACAAAACCGGACATTGATCCCAAAAAGAAGCAGAATATCACAAAAAATAGCTTTGATAAATATATTATATCTTATATATAGATATTACATTAGAGAGAGAGAGAGTGTGGCAGAGATAAAGAATATATATTCTGGTATTTTATCCATCATAGCATGCATATTCATTTAGTTCCTGACCGGTTTCGGATTTTCATCCATCGTTACAGCAAATTCACCTACAGTTCGTGTAGATAGTTCACTTCAAGGTAATTTTTCTGATACACTCACACTTGTTGGTTTGTTTGTTGTGTATATATATATATATATATATATATGGGGAAGTTATAACCACCAACTCCCCACATACATGTGCAACCAACAAACCAACAAGTGTGAGTGTAACAGAAAAAACAGAAAAATTACCTTGAAGTGAACTCTCTACACGCTCTTGATGAATTTGCTCTAAAGATAGATGAAAATCCCAAACCGATCAGGAACGAAATGAATATGCATGCTATGACGGACAAAATACCAGCTGTTATCCAGCATTGCGGACCCATCCACATATTCAAGAATATATTATAATTATATATATCTTGTATGTAGTATGTATATATATTATAGTATAATTTTATTTATATGTATATAATATCTTATATTCGAAACTGTTAGATGGAATATTTCAAGTAGGTATATTTTCGATAGTCGGAGATCGAGCTCAATCAAGTGCGGATGCTGTGGGTTAATGATCACATCCACCTTTAAAGAAGGTGCAACTTCAAGGAGTTAATGAATTGATTTCGGAAATATGGCGGCAGGAGAAATATCAAAGGTTTGGGCTAGATCTGCAAACATAAGACCAAACACAAGCCAGATTACAATGTACTAATTTTCGTACTATTCAACACTGCTTACGAAATTCTAGCGGCACTCTTAAAAGAAAGGATGACAGATGTAGGAGAATATAGGCGTGTGGTATATCAAAATTGATTTTCGAAAAAGCATTTCACACAGTATATCACATCTACCTTGTTATAGAAATAATATGAATATAACGTAGACCTTAATCACGTATACATTGATTTTAAAAATGATACTGATCAGTATTGTCAAAATGTTATATCATCAGACTGGTGCAGTGGTGCGGTTGAAGGATGGGGTGTCAGAGCCATTCAGCACCACAATGGGAGTTAAGCAGGGTTGTTTGCTAAGGCCGATTCTTTTCAACGTTTATATAAATGATTTGGCGGAATATCTGGGTGAGGGAATAAAGGTGGGGAATATTAACATTAATTCACTTCTATTTGCTGATGGCCTGGTGTTGTTGGCGGACGAGCCGTTTAAAAATGAAGAATATGTTATAAAAATTAGAAGCATATATGGAGATGTGGAATTTAAGTATAAACCTAGAAAAAATCTAAAATTATGGTGTTCCTTAAAAACAAGGGAAAATTGAGAAAAATAGAGAAATGGCACTTTAGAGGCGAACCTATCGAAATAGTAAATAATTATAAATATCTAGATGTTACGCTAACTTCAAATTTGCAATTTACAACGCATCTTAATGAAAGATGTAAATTAGCAAAAAAGCAATTAACAGCATTTGGTCCGGCATTTTTATGAACAACCATATTCCTATGTCTTCAAAATTCCAAATCTTTAACGCAATAGTTTTAATCTCTGTATGTTATGGGTGTCAAGTTTGGGGCTACAAATTATATGAACAAGTGGAGAAAGTACAGAGATTTTTTTCTAAAGAAGTTGCTCCGAGTCCCAAAATTTACTCCTAATTATATCCTGTGTCTAGAAACAGATCAAAATTACATATTTTTTAGAACTTTTCAGCTGCATTTAAATTATATATCAAAAGTCTGTGACCTTAACTAAAACATAGCAAAGCTGTCTGAACAGAGTGAAGCATCTGAGGAATTCGCATTTAACATAGTTTAAGATACGTGCATAATGTACTCATTATCTTTTAACTTGGAGTTTTGAGAAACCAAATGAAAAGTCCAGCATTCAGTTTACGCAAATTATGTGACGCTAGCGAAAGACTAACTACGAACTTGAAAACCATTTTTACTGAACCAGGATTAGGAGAAGCTATTTGTTGGATTTAAGTCAATCAAGAAGAAATAAGTTACTTTATACAACAAGAAGAGTTAAAAATTTCAGAGAACTTCTAGTTGGGCTGCACTGATTTGAAGGTTTAAGTTATTTAAATATCTTGTATATTAAAGTCATAAATAGTCAGCAGAGAGGGAAGGGAATAGCTAAGTGGTAAGCGTACTGGACTCCCACGCGGAGGACCAGCTGTGCTACCCTTAGATTTTTTCTTCCTAGGAGCCTCTACCACTCACTGTCCGGTGATGGACAGTGTTGTCTGTAATGAGAGAACACTCTCCGGAAGCCGGCAGTGCACTGAGAAGGCTCCGGGCGCCAATGATCATACATGTTAACGCGCTTAATTTAAAAAAAAATATTCAGCAGGAGTTCCAGGGATGGGAAAGGAAACTATTAAAATATTATATTCTGGCCAAAAATAATACAAAAAACAGCGTATATCGTTAGAAAGAAGAAGGAGTTGAAGTAGCCCTTTAAAGAGGAAGACCTTTGAAGAAGTTGGAATGGCTGGTGAAGAATGGAGAAAAAGACATCGCTAAGGAACCTATGGAGCCCATCAAGGCGGCTAATGACCAAGAGGAAGTTCAAACTGCGATGGTTGCAGGATTTAGAGAATTTCTCGCCAAAAAATGGACAAAAGTTGAAGTTTGTTATTGGAAAGGTTGTGTTTCTTAGTTTGGAAAAGAATGAAGTTTGTTATTATCACAAAATTTCTCTAAATGTGTGTGAGGCGAGAAGAAGAGACTGCAGAATCTGGAACAACTTGCGCAGCAGGTCTAGGATACTACATGATCTCTACAATATGTCCTGGAACAAAGAAAAAGAAACATGTTTAAAAACCGGACCTCAGGAATTAATTGATTACAACATATTAGTTTTAACATTACTTTACTAAAGTTCTATTTAGAATTAAATTTGCTGGGAATTCATTACAACAGAAACGATTTGGAGAATAATCAAATCAATTTACAATATATCTTCTTTAATTTCAGCTTGCAGGTTTAGAAATACAAAATCAAACATTTGTTGAAGCCACTCAAGTAGAAGGATTTGATGTAGCCGAATTTGATGGACTTCTTGGTCTGGCATTTCCAAGTATTGCTAAGAAGCATGCAAGACCGCCATTTTTCAATATGATAAAACAGGGTTTACTTGATAAACCAGTATTTTCAGTATATTTGAAGAAAACGTAAGTACAATTTGCTTTTTTTTCAATTTTATTACATGAAACGTAGATAATATTAATAAAAAAATCAAATAACATAAAATAGGAATTATCAAGGCGCAACCACCTGGTCTAGCAACTAACTTTTCTTGCAGATTACCTCAATTATCTCATAGTCATTTTTTAACACTATTAGTCTATTAATTTATTATTAACTGTTATGAAAACACCACACCAAGTCAAGATGTGGAGCTGATAACCAAAATCATTAATATTTATTACTTGAATTATTACATCACATTTATAAAATTGAGACAAAGAATGAAACCTGGTGCTGCCGCTTTACTATGTCCATATCTATAACCAAAAAAGCGTGCCACGTTCTCGGCTGCGACGAACGTCACTGTAATGCTGGAGAGCTAGTGTTTGCCCAAGGAGTTGCAGATTCTGCTGTCCATGTGCAACTGATGGCGATATTGGTTGTAAGTGATTATTTGATTGGCTATACGAACCAAAAGTTGTAGATCGGTCTTGCTTTTAATACTTTTGAATGAAGTATTCCCAGTTACATTTAAGCATGTCATTAATAGTGGAAAGAAACATTTTATTATTGAAAAACTTTTACAATAAATTAAAAAACTAATTATAACATTATAGCGCACAAAAAGTTATTGGACAAGCGATATGTATTCTAAATTAAGTAAGTAAACTTTGCCTTTGCCTGTTTCCGGACCCGCTGTTTAAGGCTAAAATGAGACCGATTATATTTTCCCAATAAAATATGTCATATTTTGTAAGAGTTGAAATTTTCTAGATGTTATGTCAAAAATATATCATTTTTTAAAAAGTAAATCAATTATTGAAATTTTGTTTAGATAACCTTTAAATACACAGAAATGTTTCACATAAATGTATAAAATTATTAATTAAATATATACACATATTAGTGTAACCAAGGAATGGAGCCTTCTTGGTGTAGCATATCTGGTTTAGCAACCGAAGACTATGGGATCGACCTTCCCTCATCATGGATAAAAGTTTATTTGAATTAAGGAAGGAATTTTGTGATAAGATCTAATTAGCAAGTCGAATATATACGCATTCTCAGGGAAAACCATATCCACTGTATGGGATCAAGTCAATAAAATATGTTCATTAGTTTAATAGTAAAAAGGTCGGCAGTCAGTGTTGAAGCTGGTTGTTATTGCTAATCATAGAATAATCTTTTATAAATGGATTTGGTTTTCAATAAGATCAATAAAAGCTGCATTGTGCACAGCGTCCACTCTAGGAGCGGGCAACCCGGACATTTTCGGGCCGCCAAAATTTAGGGGTGCTATTTTGTCAGTAAGTGTGAGAAAAATATTGATGTGTTAAATACTCAATTAATAGAAAATTTCACATATCGATTTTTTACGTTAGCTTAAAAATGTACAGTATTATTGAAAAATTAACGCAGAATTTGTAAAGGTCCGTGCTTCAAGTTGTATGAACCTGCACATACTGTTTTGAAAGAATAGCATTAGCACGAGAGCAGAGCCTGCTTCAGCTTGTGTTTGAACATGCATTGACTTGCTTAAATATATATATATATATATATATATATTCTTAAGGGACAGCAATTCGTTCTTTCGCCGGGGCGACGTAACCGCTAGAGCGGACGCTGATTGTGCGGAATGTCTGTAACAAACTGTCATGATCTGTACATTTGGTCTCGCTCTATGGCCGACTGAGAGTTCAATCTCTACCATATACCTCTCTATGTGGTGTAGGTATCTCTAATTTTGGTATGGGTAGGTGGAATGTAGAAAGCGATTGGCAAAATTTCTAACAGCGGTTTGAGTCTAATTATGTATGACCTACATTTTATGTAATATTATTAAGATTACTAAAAGCAAATTATTAATTCTGAAACTGATTGTATAAAAACCAATTAGGGAAAATCCCAATTGTGCTTGAACATTACTGGTAAAGCAAAGAAACGGGTAAAGGTTGATTTCTACTCTGCGATTAAGCACTACTTTAAAATAGGAATTTTTCTTATTTGTGATTATTTTACACTTAAAGGAGAAAAAAAGCAAATGAAAATATGTTTAATGGTTTTCCGGAGCAGAACAAGGTTACAAGTTTGGCAGGAGGCAGTGGGATGGGAGAATTCCCCGTCTTCTCGTCACCCGCCAGCCAACTGTAGGCAAGGAAGGGAAAAATTAAGCTTCGCTCAACACACCTACAGCCAAGATGGCGTTGAAATGGTCACGCCACTTTTCTATTACCATGCTCCATTAGCTTTCAAAATAAAACGACCCTGAAGAAGCTCATTATAATATGGGCGAAACGTCGGCTTCTAGCAAACCCGGAAATTCATGTGTTTTTCCGGTGTTTTTTCTTGTTTGGCTAGATTACAGGCTGTTAAGATTGCGTTTACCTGATATATTGAAATTTTTTTCTTATTTTAGTGAGAACGAAATAGAAAGTGGTGGGGAGATAGAATTTGGTGGATGGGATGAAGAAAAATTTGATGTAGGCAATGTAAATTACATTCCATTAAGTGCAACAAATTTTTGGCAGTTCAAAGTAGACTCGTAAGTATTCAGAATTATTAAGATAATTATGTAATAAAAAAATCACAAAATTAATAAATTATTTCTAAATGTTAAATTTATAGAATAAAAGTTGGTGAAATAAACTTATGCAAAGATGATTGTGAAGCAGCAGCTGATACCGGGACATCACTCATAATTGGACCTCATGATGAAATTGTAGCTTTACACAAGGCTATTGGTGCTGAATTGTACAAAGATAGAATTGGAGTGGTATAATTCATTTGAGTTTTTATCTATACTTTGGGAGACCTATTTTTTAAAAGTATTTTGGTTTTGAGGCACGAATAATTAGTTTTCTGGTGGGCTGGAAAAATGTTTAAACTTCAGAGCAATGAAAATATATCAGTAATATACCTTCTTTCTACAATTTTAGTAGACAAATTTTATTTAGATGTGGAATTTTGACTAAACCTATAGTTATCATTGACTATGTAGATGGTGGACAGTCAACATGATGGGTTTTTGGTCCTGGTATGGTTGGATATCGCTACTTTGTAGACTTGACATCATAAAGTCCAGAGAAACTGGTGGTGAATTTCGAGATAAACTTAAATTGTCAGTTAAGGGAAGGGATTAGCTCAGCAGTAGCGCGCTGGACTAGCAACGCGGAAGTCCAAAATTCGAGTACAGCAGTGCTGCCCTTAGATTTTTTTCTCTTCCTGGAGCTTTTTACTGCTCATTGTCCGTTGATGGACAGTGTTGTCTGTAACGTGAGCATACTATCTGGTGGCCGGCAGCGCACTGAGGAGGCTCCAATCTTTAGGGTAGCTATATAGGCCCAGAGGGGCTTTGAATAGCACAGAGCTTGGACCCTACCCATAGACAAAAAAAAAAGTATCAGTTACCGCAACATTCGTTTAAAATCAAGTTTTTTTGGAAAAAGTGAATTCTAATAAATTCTATAGGTTTAGACCTGTGTAGTTACCAATCCGTTTAAGGTTCATTTGACAGTATCTCTTAGTGAATGGACCACGGTCTTCCAGACTGAGGTTTATGCTATTCTTTGTTGTGTTTTGGATGAGAGCGTACGTAACACTAACTTAAAAGGTGGTTGTATCTGCTCGGACAGCCAAGCTGCGCTGAAGGCGCTGAGTTCATGTGTCTTCACTTCCAGGTTGGTGTTGGAATGTTCTAAAAGACTGGAAGAGCTTTCTTCTCTGAAGGATGTGCTGCTTCTAGGACTGGTGCCAGGTCACATGGGAATTTTTGGAAATGAGGAGGTGGATAGGTTCGCCAAATTAGGCGCCTCTCTTCCTTTCATTGTTCCCGAGCCTGCTGTTGGCATGTCTTCTGGCACATGTCTGTCAGGCTTTCAGACATGGACAGCTTCACAGCATTCATCCTTATGGATGAGCTCAGTTGGTTTTCGGCAGTCCAAAATGCTCATCGGTGGTCCGGACAAGGCCATTAGTGAGGCGTTGCTGTGTTTTTCACGAAGCGCTCTCAGGCATCTGGTTGGATCTCTTACTGGACACTGTGGTTTAAGGAGATATCTCTACATAATGGGGCTCATGCCGGATCCATTTTGTAGAGTCTGTGAGGCTGAGGAGGAAACACCCATCCATCTTATGACTGATTGCTTGGGATGTGAGGAAATTAG
>JAAEAF010012530.1:0-11322 GCA_011037195.1 Triatoma infestans | reverse complement strand
GTTTGGCTTTTCTTAATAAAGTAAACAAAAAATTAGTTGGTTCAGGCAAAATAAAAATTTTTTCAATTTAAAAAGATTTATTCTTTCGATAGTTTCGCACACCTTTACTGTCCTTCCTCAGGAACTGTCAAGGACTGGTAGAGATAGCTAGAAACAGATAGGTATACAGTGTATGCATAAATCTCTACCTCTCTTTGACAGTTCCTGAGGAAGGACACCAGAAGTGTCGGAAATATCAATAGAATGTATAAACTTCTTAAATTGATCTTCTTTGGCCCCAGCCAACAAAAAACTAACATTTAAAAAAAAAAAAAATCAGCAGACCTTATAACATTATTACCTGGTTAAAAATTCAATTTCAGAAATTTTGTACACCTGCTGGTAGATTCACGTAACAGGTGATGAATTCATTCAAGTCCCAATTTAGCTACATTGCAAAACTGCACTGTTATGATTTTAGGTTGGATGCCCGTGAAGGGGACTTCACTAGTTTATAACCAGGATTTGAGTGAAACCAAGTATAATATTCAGCTTTATACTATTGGAACAAGGCAAGTATAACTTCAAAAACTATCCAAACTATCCTAAATCTAATAAAGAATATTTAAATAAATAATAGACTCAGTTAATAAATCAATCAATGTCAATAACAAGCTAGCAACACTCCATTTCGATCGAGTTTTATTTGATGACGTTAGCGTTATGAGAACTAAAAATAGTTTATAAAAAAAATGTATTATAAAATTTTGTGACAAGTTTTGTGCAAATAATTAATTAATTTAAAGCGAATTGAAAAAAAATAATTTAACAATTTTATAAAAATAATAAAATAAGAATTTCTCTCTTCATTGTTATATTACAAATGGGAAAAGTAAGAAATAAAAAATACAAAACACAATATGTTAAAGAGTACAAAACATTCTCATAATTAACGAAACATAGCCATATTGGCATCATTTTCATCTTGTGAGAAAAATGGTTTTCCTTTAAACAATAAATGAAAGTTTTTTCTGGCCAATATTAGTGGAAGAAAATTTTATGTCTAACCCAGATTTTATTTTGCATTCTATATACATTCTCATACACTGCCGTAGTAAGGAAGTAGCAAACTTTTGAAATTGAATTTTAAATAAAAGAAAATTAACTGTCCCCTAAATATGAAAAAAATGTGTGTATAAAAAAAGAATCTTGTATGAAACACTCACACAACTTTCTCTTACTGCAACTTACATTTATAAATTGACTAAATTTCTACAAACATATAATTCTTACTGTTTACATGAATGGAAGAATCTATAACTTTAAACTATCCATATAAAGGAGCTACGACTTTTATTTGGAAACATTTCACCGGGTAAATTCATTTTAGGACCGTTTTGTTGGTGGAGGGGGGTATTATGCTTTCCTCTAAACTATTATCATTGTTTATTATAATGATTCTATAATCTATTAATTAGATCTAAATGTCTTGCCAAAAATTTTTGAGTTTGAAGAAAATTAGTTTGCACTGATCAGACTAGAAGAGGACTTTTTGTGCCACCCCACTGATGCCAAGGCTGAGAGGCTGCTCACCAACAGCACCACCGCCTCCAATATTAAAATCTCTGAGGAATCTCAGCATCTGGGAAGGTTGTTGTTGTTTGTTCCGCTGAGCTGGAAAGTATCAGAGATTTTCCGTGATATCCTGCTTCTTTTTGTGGTCATCGACCGGTTTCAGGCGTTTGTCCATCATCAGGATTTTTTTGTTGTTGTCAAACAGTGTGATAACATAGATTTGCGCAGAGCAATTTTTATATTATATACTATGTTATCACACTGTTTTGACAAAAAGCATTCTGATGATGGGCGAACACCCGAAACCGGTCGATGACCCCAAAAAAAGAAGCAGGGTATCACGGAGTTTAAAATATCTCTGATCTGGGAAGGTCCTAGGGAGTGTATATTTTTTGGGTGATACTTCTAGCATTGTAATCCGTTAGAAACTTATTGCAGTCTTCTCCATCTCCTCACAGAATCTTAAAAGCTATCGTATTTTAGGCCCAGCTCCTTCACGTGCCCCCTGAGTATGTAAATGCCCCGGGAGGAAACCTGGGCAATTGACCTGCGCAAACCTGTCAGTTGACATACTGAGATTGGACCTTTCTTTAAAAAAAGAGACCTTTTATTAAGTTTAAATTCCCCCATCAATATAAAATTGAAAACAATTAAATAATTAGTCAAAATTATACGTTTGAAGAAAAGTTTTCCAATAATAAATATGGAAATTGCAGTGAGAGAAAATCTTGTGAATAATTCACATCAGATTTTTTTTTTTTTTTCATTTTAAGGAGACACTTGTTGCATTAATAAAACCTTGACATTTAGTACAATATTCCAAAAATTATTTTATTGCCTTTTCAACTCGCTGAAGGTGACAAATAAATATTGTACCTTGTTATTACTGATCTGTTTTTAGTAAGCCGATGATGTATTCCAGCTGTTATTTCGCTTAATGGCACGTGCGTATGAATATATATATATATAAGTTCAAGGCTGAACATTCCCATCTTCTTTGAAATAGATACACCAAGTGTTTCTATATCTTTTAATAATAGTAATTCCTCTAAAGCCAGTGGACAAAAAATTCAAGGTAACATAGTTTTTGCTTTAATTGAGCCATCTGACTATGAATATATAAAATCATGAATAAGAAATAATTACTGCAAAGACATTCTGACACTTCGACATAGAAATATGAATGATTCATCTTCCTTTAATGCTAAAAGTATTTCTTTCTGAATTATCCCACCTACAGATTTTCCAGGACAGACTAAATTTAAGTATTTCAAACCTAGATATAAAAGTGGACCTCACAAAACAATGGTCAAACTGAGCAGATCAAATCTTTAATTTCTAGCTTTATTTAGCGGTTAAAACAAAAATCTTTGAAAAGCGGATATTTACTGCTTTCTATGAAATACGCTTTAACTACTACTATAAATTCTTTCTATTTTCGAGGTCACATATAATTATTTTTATTATTATATAAATATATTTTATTAATGAACATAAATAGAAAAATTAAATGTTGAATATATCAATTTATGAGCTGTTCATATTTTAAGGACTGGGAGACCTATAGAAACGCCCCAGACCTTAAACAAGTGGCTACTCAGTTCCTTTTACCGGGTAGTACTCATAAATTAGAAATTTGGAAATATCATCTTTGATATTGCTCTAGGTTCATCGGTTCCCCTAGTGCGTATTGGATCTTGGAAATATCCTAGTGTAACAATACGAACAACATTTATACCGTTAATCCACCAACACTAATACCCAAAGAGACTGCATAAGTAGTTGTTATGTGCAGCTAGTTTGGGTTTTAGAGTACTACCCTAGTATAAAAACCTGTAGCTCCCCACTACAGATGCACAAGAAAGCAATAATAAATCTATTTTAATTCGTGGTGGATTTGACTTTGTGGGCACTCCCTACAAATCTACAACGGCATATCGAAACAAAGGGGCTGGCCTCAACAGCCCTAAAGTGATCTATTCTAGAGTCCTACAATTAAACAGCATTAACTCGCTCAGAACATGTACGCAAGTTGGCTTCGAAATGTTTCAACTCTTAGCTAGGCTGATCAATGGAAGCAGAGCACAGTGAGCAATGCTCTCCATTAGTGAAGGAGAACCTGCATGTGATCACTTCAGCCAAGCCCAATAGGTTATATGCTTCCTGAACTTACTATGTGTACGGTCAACAGATTTATCATAACACTGAAGGCTACAGAATCGCGATGAGCTCAGTGGTAACACGCCGGACTCCCAAGCAGAGGTTCCGGTTTCGAGTCAGTAGTGCTGGAAGCTCCGCAGGATTCTTTTTAAAAGAATATTTAAAAAAGACACATACGGCCCTTATTAAATCAAGTCTGCCTTCAGTTTTTCCGAGAGTCCACTAATGAACTCTTACATTTGCATTTTCCTAATTATATTCATGCCTTTGATTTGTTGATAATTCAGGATATAGACAGTGATTTCGTCAATGGTTCAGGGCATAAAAGAAGTCTAGCTGAATCCTTATCATATCAATTCGTCCACTATCTCGTTTCCCACAACGGCATTTTAAGGATGATCAATATTCCGTAAAACTCTCCTAAAGATCTGTTCTTCAAGCATCAGTAATTAACGTAGCGTTAACGATGCACCAATAATTTCTTCAAAAACTATAAATACAGAATCCTCTGGTCTCCAAATTATTTAAAATCTGTCAAACCATACTTACTTTAGCAACTATAATTTTTCAATTTTATTTTATACCTACCTCACTTTGAAAAAAAAAAAAGGTCTATTTCCAGTTTTATACTTCCCCCTATGTTTTCAAGTGCACAGGTGAACAACAATCAGGAAGTATGGAAGAACAGTGGCGCCGGAAGTAGCAAGTCACGGTTAGACTGTGAAACACACAACGATGGTTAAGCCATCCCCCGAACTAGCAAGACAACACATACATATTACATACATATTAGTATACTGAAATAAACCTACAGAGACAACTCCAATGTATATTATTATGTACATATTACAGAGAAGTTGAAATGGTGATAAATTGAACATTTTTACATCCTGACCCTAAAGAGTAACCATTCCTAAAATGTACTATTAATAACTATATAAAAACAAAAACTATTTTAAACTAATGTTCGTCTCTTTACAAATTATTTACTTATTTATAATATTAAAGAGTGACTATTTTGAGCAATAATTTCTAGGGGGTGAAAAAAAATATGTGTTTTTTTATAACTTAATGATTTAATTAACTACATTTGTACAAGGTATATTTTTACATATATATCGTTCTACTGAAACCAATTTGGACTTAACAGACGTGATGTCTAGAAATAAAAGAAAAAACAAAACACGCCATACAAGATTTTATAAATATAAAAAACTAAGGTGAAAGCAACAATTAGAATCGTTTATAACTAAACAAATTAAACATCATTATTTTTCGACTTAGTTTGTATTATATCTGGGTCAATCTGTAAGTAAAGATCAGAATATTGGACGTAAAGTTTCTATTAAAACAAAAATCTGTTATGAAACAATCCCAAATTTTCTCTTAACTGTTGTCAGATTCCTCAGAACCGCCAAAAAAACAATTTTCCCAGGAAAATGTTAAAAATAAAAGTGATAGGCATTAATGTGTATAATACGTTAGGTTAAGCATAGCTCTCTAAATTACGACTTCAATATAAAGGACTACCATTCTGGGGCGAGCGTTGGTGTAGTGGTTATGAGCATGGACTTGTAAGAGGGAGGTGCCCAGTTCGAGTCCCGCGTATAACTGCTAAATTTTATATTAGTTTAAAAAATGTTAATGGGAAAGTAGATGCTTCTGCCCCTGTCCACGACACCTAATTTGGTAGATGGACGTTAAGGTAGCCTGAAAAATATTCATTATTTTATTTTACGGCCATCTACATAAAAGATATTAAGATACAATGGAAACATTGCTAGAATTCTAATACAGAATTGTTTTTTTTTGGAGTTTTTTAGAATATTCGCGAATACGATTACAACGATTTCCTTTAAACTTGAAATAATAACAACAGAGTATAAAATTATCACTTTTATTTGAAATATTAAAACAAAACAAAAACAAAAAAAATTAGATATACGAAATTTATAACGCTTAATTTTAATCGTTATTGGCGTGCTTTTCTAGTGTAATGACTTTTTTTCTTTCCTGCCAGGGTTGATAGGTTGGTATAAATAAAGTATAAAGAAAAATTTATCTTTTATAGATAATTAAATTGTAATTAAAAGAAAGTTGTATGTGAGTGTTTCGCACCAGTTTCTTTTTTTTCTTTTTTCTTTTTTAAAGAATTTTTATGATGTATTTATACAAATAAATTTTTAACATTTATGTGGAAACTAGGTTATTTTAATGTTCGCATTAATTAAATTACTATTTAAAAAAAATTTAAAAAAAAAAATTATTATAGAAGAAGTGGATACATGTAAGTGACATCATCATTATATTAAGTAATATAAATTAAATATAAAAAAAAATTTAAAAAAATATGTACCAATTAATAAAATACTGTAATTGGATTACAAACTACTACTTGTAAACATGGTGTCAGAATTAATTTTGCAAATAAATTTTCAAGGTACTTTGCTTAAAAATTAAAATAATTATAATAATAATGACAATAATAATAATAATGAAAATTAATATAATTTATTAGAGAAATAACATAAATCTCACAAGCGACGCGCTCCTCTCCGATTCTATATATGATAATAAAAAACATATTTTCCTTACCGTTTTTCTGCCTCCACTTAAAATTTAACTTTTTTTTAAAAAAAATCCACCACCCACCCTCACATATAATATTTAAAATTTTTAAAAAGATTGTGAAGAATTTTTAAGAAGCCAGGTTTAATAATATTTTATAAATATATACACATACATACATACATACATATATAAAGATTTACGTCATAAAGTATGAGATTAAAGTTATTTACATAGCCAAGATGTCTAATTTTTTTTTTTTTATACACAAATACCGTTATGTTTAAAAATAAAAAAAAAACTAGTATATTATAATACTAAACAGTTTTAATGCATAATAAAAATTAAAAAAAGGAAAGGAAAAAAGAAGCCCTATTAATTTCTTATAAGTGGCCAAGTAAAATTATTTTATAAATAATTACGATTGTAACATAATTTCGCAATTCAATTCTCATTGACACCTAAATTCCTGAACTGAAATTTGAGAAATATTATAGTACAAAGAATGTCGTATAAATTGTTTCATTATTTGCATAATAATTATTACATTATCAATTTCAGTTGGAGGTTTGTTGAGGGAAGGAGTGACAAATCAATAGCGATCGAAAAGAACTACTGACGCTACCTCTTAAATGTACACATGTATTCTCACTTCTGTAGTAAAGTTACAGGCTACGATTTCTGCAGAATGTTAATTTCCAACAAGTTAACACATGCTTTCTTTTTATCAATCTTTTTTTTTGTTTTGTTTCTAAGAGGGTGTTTAAAAAACATAATAAATGACGTTTTCTTTTCAACAAAAAAAATCAGTTTTTTTTTTTATTAATGTTTAAAAATATCGCCCACTTTGATTGGGTGTTATAAAAAGCCAAATTAAAAAAAAAATAAAAATCATTGTTGAAAAAAAAGTGGTTGGCTAATTTAAAAAACATGATTCATTTATCGTACTAATTATATTTGAACAATTTAAAAGTTAATTTTTAAACTAATAACTGGTAATAATCGTAAATATTTACAGCTTTATTATGATACATACTATTTACAAGTCACTTTTTTGAAGTAATAATAGTTTTAATTGAATAGATGATAAAATAAATATGGGTTTAATGTACCCAAACCTTTTTCATAATATGTGAAATACAA
Organism: Triatoma infestans; assembly: GCA_011037195.1. Taxonomy (NCBI): domain Eukaryota; kingdom Metazoa; phylum Arthropoda; class Insecta; order Hemiptera; family Reduviidae; genus Triatoma; species Triatoma infestans. Next base: position 3,897 of record JAAEAF010012530.1, on the reverse strand, counting down.
CTTTGTTAATTTTATTAATTTATAATAAATCATAAAGAAACAAAAATCATTTTCTATAAAGTTCTATTTATTCAAGTAAAATATTTAATTTTTACATTTTAAGAAGAAATATATATTTTAAATAATCATTAATGAAAGATATAGACGATGGATACAAACAAAACTTTTAAGTTAAGATTAGAAAGATACATGACATCGTAGCTAGATATTTTTTTTATTTATTTATTTTTTTTTTTACCTTCTATTCTATGCTCAGGGAATTGACAATTAATGATAATTTATGCAGGCACTTGGATGAAGACAAATGTGCGTGTGTGTATATGTGTGTGTGAGTGCTTCTATTCTAGCCATCACCGTTGTGACCTGCATCATAATTCGTCCGTCAACTTCTACTATTTCTATTTTTCTTTGTCATTTGTCCACACATGTTTGGTTCTATCTCACTTCGCTTTTTATATGGTTCTTCTTCTTCTTCTCAGTTCTTCGTTTTATTCTTTGTTTCTTTTTCTCTCTATCTGTTGTTAAAAATAGAGTTCATTTCTTTGTTACCTGAGTCTATTAGTTTCTTCTTAAAACGTTTAGGAATCACCCCTGTATTATATCTATATACCATTTCTCGTTTTAATACAACTAATCATTCATAAATATTAACACTTTCATTCGTGAAGAAGAATAACCAAATAATTGTCGATGATTACAGTTGATGGTCAGATATGGACGCTAAATCTGATTTTGGAAGCTTAATACGAGCCTCGTATATCAAGCCTCTGACAGTTGGTCATCTTAATTATCAATATTTCTTCACAAAATGCTTGTATTATCTCTCTTGTGATGCTTCATAGTTTAAGCATCTTTGAAGAAGCTATTTGTTCAAAGCTCTTAAGTCCAACTACCCAGGTAGGATTTTGTAAATATTCCTTACTTTATCCTTGTTTCTGCCATCAATATTATGGCATTGTATATTCTATTTCTTTTCATGAAACAAATCTATAAATTATCTTCGTACGATTTAAGTCCTTCACCTTCTCAGTTTCCGAATATGTCATCCAACACTTTTCTCTAAACCTACTAGAAGTTCCTACATTGGACCACCCCACTTCCGTAGGAGCCGCTCAATTCTCCAGTTCGATCTTTCTGGTGCAATCTCATTCGATTCTTGAACTTTTAGTATTGTAGCTACGACCATGTAGTTTGAAGACTAAGTGGCTCCAAAACTAATCTAAAAATCAGAACCATTTCTGTGACTCCAACAAAAAAAAAACATTCCGGTTCGAATCTACAATTTGCCTAATTTTTATTTATTATAAAATTTCTTCAAATTATTCTTAATTGTTAAATATTATTTCGAAAATTGTCATAGTTTTGAGTCAGGAAAAGTTAATAAAAATAAAAACAACAATTTTCTTACATTTCTCCGATGTTTCAGGAATGATGGTCATCCCTTCTATAATGGGTATGATGAAGCAGAGAAAATGGTTCAGATTAATAAATTAGACATAGCTGAACACTGTATAATGAAAAAGTGACACTGACTGCCTGGACTTTACACTAAAATAACAGAATGGTAGAGAGGTAAAGAGTAAGGTAGATAACACGTTGTGACTGCCAAATGAACTCTGCTATCTATATGACTCGTATATTTCCCGTCGCTTTATTTAAGCAGTTTCTCCCATTCTAGTCCGAAAGAGTGGTCCTGTCATTTTTGTTTCTCTCTCTCTCTGCTATGGATCCCTTTCTCTTTGGATCCTATTACACATCTTCCGTGTAAGGCACAGAATTTTTTATCAACACTGCCTGGAACGCACCACTTCGTAATAATCAACAAAATATATAAAAAATGGAAAAAATCTTTCTTGACTCAAAACTTTCGACTATGTAATTCGGCTAAACCTCACAAAACTTGTATTTTCCTATGAAAATGCTTTTTCGGAAATTTGTGCAACAAATTTAATACTTTTTTTTCTTACATAAGAGAAATTAAAAATAAAAAATCTTAATAAATGCACACACATATTTATGACGTTTATGATAACAATATCAATAAAAATTACCTTAATGAAGGACAATATGTTTTTCACTTGGAAAATATGTCACAAGATTATTTTAAAACAATTGTAACATTAACTTTACCGTTACGTAGAAGGAAAACTTGAATATAAAAAAAAAAGACAAGAAAAACTAAAATAAAAACAATGTCCACCAGAGACCGGTATTTATATCTAGATGAACTAGTTTTATAATATAAAAAAAATAGTTAAAAAATGGTAATATGGAGAAGTAATTATTATCCCTTTACAAGATGTCAAGTGAAACTACAAACATACAAATATGATTTGACTTTATATAATATAAACGAATAAAAACAGGTCATGGTGAACTGAAATGAAACATTAAACCATATCATTCAAACATCCCCCCCCCCGCAAATTTAAGTGTAACTGAAAAAATAAACAAGTGTATTAAAAGAAATAATTACATATTAGCACTAATATTTTGACCGTCAAATCGTCAATGTCAGCCAATGTATTCAAGAGTGTATATATATAATAACTTCGTAATAACAGTGGGTAACCTTCATTTTTTTTTTTTGTTCTATCTTAATAATTAACAAAAATATTATAAATGTAAAAATAATACATTTAAAGATAAGTTATTTATTAATGGTTTTGTACCAAGCTATAACATCGCTAATGTTTCCTTTATCTACCTATGCTAGGTACTGTAGAATTGACAAGCTACGTGAATGCAGCGCTCAAATGGATGAAATTAAGTAACAAGCTTCGCCCAACCTCCTCAACAATTTGACGGTAACTTCGCTGTCTTTATATAATAAGCCTTAAACGAACAATCAACAAGTCTTAATGAGTAATAAAATAAAGGAATTCAAACAGCTTTAAAAAAGATTGAAATTTACAAGTGAACGAGCACCGGTCTCCTTACCAGCATAGTATCGAAGAATTACGTTCGGCCAACGTTAATGTTCGTCGCTAAATATTACATATATAGTAATCTAATGCGTATTTTCTCAGCCAGGTTAACCATCCAACTGTCAAAATTGGGTGCCGTAGACCGAAACGGAAGCACATACTTTATTATTAACATTTTTTTTGAAGTTCTATTTAACAAACTATACGCAGGACTCAAACTGACATACAAGTCCAAGCTCATAATCATTAAGCCAACCAAATCAATGATTTTCTTTGAACTTCGTATTATACTGTCTACACACATAAATGCTTTTACTTTAAACATTTCTCCGGGAAAATTGAATTTTGGAAGGGTTCTGAACGAACAGTTAAGCGTTATGCTTTCCACTAAAGTACCACGTCAGTAAAATATATGGTTCTAACAACTATATAACATTGAAGTATTGGTTGAATTTCAAATTTTGAAGAAAATCGGTTTGAGAAAATGTGGCATTACAGGATAGATTTCTGCGGCTTGGGGGGAGGGAAGGGGAATTTTCTCGAAAATGTATTGCTTTTGTTTTTTTAATCTTAGAATATGCTAACTGCCCAGATCGAACTTCTCACTTTTATTTGTGAGCTCATATTTATTTGGGATCTGACAGTAAGGTTATGTCTCCAAATTCCTTAACCGGAAATACCACTTTACTAAATGATTTTTTTTTCACTTCTTTTGCGATTTTCTCAAAAATGGCTATGACGATTTTCTTCAAACTTCCTATATCAACTAAACATACAAAGATCTGCAACTTTTATTTAAAACATTTCTCTGGAAAAGTTCATTTAAGGGCACTTTTGGAGAAGGGGTTTTCTCTAAAGTTCTATCATAGTTGATTATACAATTCTACCATCCAAACAAAATTAATTAGAAATAAATAGATGGCCAAAATTATGAGTTTCAAGAAAATTTTGTAAACCGGAATTGCGCTTT
>JAAEAF010012528.1:0-25040 GCA_011037195.1 Triatoma infestans | reverse complement strand
GTGTAGGGGCCGCTTAACAGGAGTTAGAGAAAGTAAAAGTATACTATCCCATCAGCTACTATGGCTGTTAAAAAAAAAAAAAAAAAAAAAGAAGAAAAAAACACCGGAACGCGCGCACACACTCTCAAGAGAACATTTGCTAAAAATATTGTTTTAGTACTCTGGGGGAGGCGGGCTTCAGAAACATCTATATCCGGTAAAAACGCAATTCAAAAATTTGACACGATCACAATAGTTCCTCTCACGTAGCAAGAGAGTGAAAAAAATAAATAAATAAATAAATAAAAGCATCCTGTACCTCCTACGTCATCAAGTTTAAACATTATATTATAGTCTTCTTCACTATATAGTTCTAGCTAAACAATACCCATACTAAAACATATTTCCCAACAGACTGTGTAACAACGGATATAACCGTGGGGGCTACCTTTTACCAAGCTCATTCTTCCGGACATCAAGATTTATAGTTTAAGCTATCACATTCATTCTCTTGCCCATACTACTTTTTTCCTAGTTTCCATTGCTTATAAATGATAGGGTTTGGATTTGTAAAGCAGTAAAAGAATTTCCGTGTATCGTGCAAATCATTGCCGCCATATACAATGGTAAAAATAAGTTACTGGTGAAGAGTTTTGTTACTATGTGCAGTTTACAATGTAATATATAATACGCTATTTGATACTGACAATGATTTCAATTTTTTTCGTTTCAATTTTACATATATTTTTCAGTGCCAAATTATAGTACAATGTAATAATATTCTAATTTTTGAAAATTATTATATATTTTAGCCTTATTTTCCATGTTCCGTAATAATGGGCAAAAAAAAAAGTCTGCTATGAAACACTCATACAATTTTCTCTCACTGACGTTAATATAATTATAAAATCGCCTAAATTTTCTTAGTGATAATCGTACAACAAATAACATTTGAAATTTAACATCACATAATACTTAAACCGCTATGAAAATCGAATTTCAGTGCATTTACATCCAATTTTTTCAGTAGATTTTTTTTTGGAGGTTGGATAGAAGAGAGATTTACGTTGAGATAATTTAGGCTTACTGTTTATATTGTATGAGAATATAAGCATTATACTGCATAATTTAGGGGAAAGTTGTTTGCGTGAGAAGAGAGAATGACAGACTGACTGGCCGAGTGACGGTGTTGAGAACGATAGCGGTTAAATGTTGAAGGTTGTTCGAATGGGATTGAAATGAGAGAGGATTAGTGAGAGAAAGAAAGTATGATAAATTTATTATACTCTGGGACTATGTCTCTTAAAAGCAACAAATAAAATTTACATAGTTACATTACATATTTTCTCAGATCTGCGAGAATAAAAAAAAAATAAATTCCCAATAGCTATTTACATTAATAATTATGTAAAAATATTTACAATGAATATGTACAGATTCAAGTTAGTAATAATAATAGTTCTACGTTCTTGAGCATAGCCCGAAGTGGTAATGTAACGACCAACGCGAGTATAAAAATAGAAGATATAAAAATATACTAAATCAGAGGTAATAGTGTTATTTGCAATGATAAGGTAAGAGAAGAGGTAATTATTGACAGTATGATATATAAACTGAACTCACCTCGAAGATGATGTAAGCGGAAGCAAGAGTGCTGGCGCTGGGCTGCGGTGAAGTGACGTAAAGGGGCTGGTGTCAATGAGGAGTGTAAAAGTTGTTTGGGTGTGAATGTTGTATGTGTGAGTGATGAGGGAGTGCAGTAAGATGTCAATGGATGACGTTGAAGAAGGTCTTGAAGCCGGGAAGGCGATGAAATTAGATGAGTGTTCTTCTTGAATGAGAAGAAGGCGTAAATCAAGATAATTCTCAGTTTGAGAAATATGCTTACAGCGGAGAGTAAACGCTGGGAGAGTAAATACACTCGCGAAGGGAAACAAAATATGCGAAAAGAGCACTTGATGCACATAAAAAGTGAACGGCGAATTAAACACACAGGGCTGTGTACTTCACAACAGTCAGAAGATCAATGACTAATAAGGAACAGAAAAGAGAGGGAAGTATGTGAAAATTGCGCGGGCGGCAAAAACAACAAAGCAAAAATAGCGCGATCAGTTACATGAAAAGGCGGGAAATAGAGGTGAGAAGAGCGCGTTATGTTACAGTGAAAAGGCGGGATACAGCGTTAACCCATCAAAGAGATCGCGACTGAACAATAGTTATAATAATAATAATAATAATAATAATAATGTAAATTGGATTTTGAGGATCGGTCATACAAAAGAACTCTTTTTAAATTTGTACCGACGTTTCGGCAAATTTATTGCCTTCTTCAGGGTAACTGAAAATTTTACCCGAAGAAGGCAATAAATTTGCCGAAACGTCGGTAGAAATATAAAAAGAGTACTTTTGTATGACCGATCCTCCAAATCCAATTTACAACATTGAATACATCAATGTACATCGTTTTGAATACATCGTCGTAACGAACACCAAAAACATCAATAATAATAATAACAATAGTAATAATAATAATAATAATAATATTAATATTAATAATAATAATTTTTTTTTTTTTTGGGAGTGAAATCCAGTGGATACGGTTGGCCAATCCTGGGGACGCACATCCACTGAAAACCTCCCCGCCTCCTAGCTTAACCTTCCACGGAACCGTTTACCACATTACTTCGTGGAAGGCCTTCGCTATTAGCCCTTTCGGGCTTCCACATCCTTAGGCCAGAACTTTTCTTTCTCCCTCTCAAGTGGCACAGGACGCTTGCTGGTGAGGGTGTGTGCTCTCCACGTACTTTTTCTTCCTCAGGACGTCCTCAACAAACACAGCAACTGCTGCCCATCCACTTTCCTCGCGGAGCATTCTTTGAGTGACGTCCTCCGGGCTAAAATCGCCTATTACGTCTGCCACTCGTCTTCTTTCCGTCCCCCACCGACTATAGGCAAAAAAGAAATGGTAGGCATCCTCCTCTACACATTCCTCGCAGTGGGTACATTGAGGGTCTTCTGTCTTTCCGATCCTATGGAGGTATTTTCGGAAGTACCCATGCCCCGTCAGGAACTGGGTGAGGTAATAGTTTACCTCCCCATGTTGCCTCTCGACCCACGGTTCGATATTTGGGATCAGCCTCGCTGTCCAGCGTCCCCGCTCATCTGCATCCCAGCGCTCCTGCCAAGCACCTATCGTCCGGGCACGTTCTTCGCGCCTTTTCCTGGCCTTTGGCAAGTCCTCCGCTTTCCGTAAGTACAGGCGCCTGCGCTCGGCTGCCAGTAAATCGATTGGGATAGTGCCCGCGACTACCATGACCGCTGGTTCAGACACCGTGCGGTAGGCGCACGCCACTCGCAAAGCGCCTCTACGCTGCACTCCTGCAATTCGGTTTCTATACTTCGCGAAGCGAAGTGCTTCAGCCCATACTTCCGCTCCATACAGCAGTACCGAATTCACCGCTGCCATCAGTAGCTTTCGCTTGTTCGGCCATACGTGTTCGCCATGAGCCTCGCCAATCTGTTTGTCTGCTACATGAGCTATGTGGGGCCAGAAACTTAACTTGGTGTCTAACATGACCCCCAGATATCGGACTGCCGGCTTTGTAAGGATCTTCACCTCACCCACCATAATTGGGACTTCTTTTGGTATCCGCTTGTGGCTGAGTGCTACTATTTCTGTTTTTTTGGTCGCAAGAGTAAGTCCCATGCTTCCCATTTCTCTCATGGGAACCATGTTAAGGTTCATCTGGACCGCCTCATAAGTCCTAGCTGTCATCACAGCCGCGACATCGTCAGCATAGCACACAAGGTACGCTCCTTCTGGCATTTCCACTTTCAGGAGGCGATCATCATAGGATACGTAATAATAATAATAATAGTAATAATAATAATTATTATTAATATGATATAAAACGAAAACTAACTTCTATATACAAACTTAAAAATCTCCTTTATACTGTGCAAACAAATGATTATAAAAGAAAAACTTAAAACTAGGCAATGTTTTCTTACTTGTCAAGTCAGTAGGTAAATCGTTACTTAGTCTAGTAGCACTAAAACTACCAGTGGTATGTTACAGTCCTATATGAATGTATGTAAAGTCTGGAGTCGACAGTCCTTGTAATTTTCGTTAAGTATAGTGCAGCTTTTACTTTAAACATGTCAAATAAATATTTTAGAGTCTGTGTACTGAAAACAACTGGTATATAAAATTATGCATAAAGTAATTCCTACGGTAAACAACATTAAAACCAGAGTTTAGAGTAAGGTAATGATCGGTTTAATATCTGGTATTTTATCCGTCGTAGCATGCATATTGATTTTGTTCCTGACCGGTTTTGGATTTTCATCCATCGCCAAGAGTAAACCACCAAGTTCGTGTAGAGAGTTCACATCAACATAATGTTTCTGTTACACTCACACTTGTTGGTTGGTTGGTTGTATATATGTAGAGAGTTCATAAGGTTACGTTACTATGTGTGTGTGATTAATGACAAAATAGAATGATTATAAATTATGATTAGACATTAGAAAATAGTGTATAATAAACAGCATGCTTTCTTCTGGACTACAATGTTAACAATTCTATACCTGCCTAGTAGGTATTTGTCCCCTGAGAAAACCTTGCATTTTAAAGAAAATTTGCTATTTCATATTATGCAATTATTGCATTAACAGCACTTTATTGACAAATTTGATATAAATAAATAAAATATTCTTTTAATAGAAATTAAATGTGATATGTAGTGTGACCACAGTTAAAAGAGTAAAAAAGTTGAACTTGTGTGACCTGATGACCTCACAATTCACTTGTTATAGCTATATAAAGTACCAAACTATTTTGATTGGAGGAAACTAGATATCGAGCGAACTCGCTCAACGCTATTGGCTAGAGTCCAACCAGTTCCACTTCCCTTTTGCTTGTAGTACCCCATTCTGCTTCCTCTTGTTCCTATTGCCTAGCTTGATTGTCCTACCGCCTACTAAATCAAGACTAGCTGACATAGCGCAACACACAAACGACAAATATTTGAACATTGGGTTACTCAAAGAGATTTTACAACATTTCCAAACAAAACTGTTTTGGTTTACCTTTATAAACATTTCAGTATGTAAAGAAAAAAAAAAAAATGGTATAAAAAAGTAATAAAAAAAAAGTTCCATTTTATATTGCTATAACTTATTTTCAACTTTTTACAATAAAATTTGGCGATATTAGAAAGCAGTAAGTAATAAAACAGCTATAAATTTAAATATTATATTTTATTATATATTATTATTTTATTTTCTCTAGAAATTTAAATTCTATGGTAAAAGTGTTGAGCACATTGTTATAAATAAATTTATATGTACATACAAACTGCACACACATTTTTATGTCTGAAAGAAAACAAAAAGGAAATATATAAATATATATAGGTATAAAGATTTATTACCCATCATTAGCCTCTTTATATCTTTTTTATTTAATTATTATTTTGACATTTCGACCGACTAGTAATACGTTGACTACAGACAAAAATTGTTAGAAATATTAATCTTGTATCATGATTCTTTCATGAGACTATTCATGAGTCTTTTCTGACCGGCCCATGATATGCGACGATGTAGATAGTGCTATGTATACGGAGGGCGTTACCCTTAGTCGGACACTTCCCGCAATATACAACCGTGTACACAGCAGAGATGTTTGCAATTTGCCAAGCCATAAAATTAATTAGAGCTAAAAATGATACTAAAACACTAATATTGACAGATTCATTATAGGCCATCCGAGATAAATTCTCGATAGGCCCAATGGTTCTGAATATTTACAACATAATGCAACAACTAAGCCATGTGGTCAAGGGGTGAAGTGCGCCACATTGGTGTGGGTCCGGTAACGAACCGGCGGACGAGGCAGCCAAGCGAACTGCCTCTACACAAACAAATTATAACACCCCTGTACGGCCCACTGACACAGTTTTATACGAAATACATTATCAACAAAAAAAAAATGTCAAAGTCGGTCGGACAGAATAAGTGAAAAATTAAAATACATTAAACCACGTGTGCGAAATTTTATAATCGAGAACTAGACGTGGCACCAATCAGCGATTTTGACAAAGCTATCACAAGTATACCACTTCCATTGTTTTACAAGCTAATAAACCAAAACTGGAGCAAAATTGAACCATATAATAATATAAACAGTAAAGTGATATTCTTAGAAGATCTCAACTCATAATTGAAAACACTTATTTTACTTTAATGAACAAATCTGCAGACAATTAGCGGGCCTACCTATGGGTGGCTCTCTCTCCACTTATATTGCTGGAATAGTAATGAACCACATGATAGATACTGCCTTAACAAAAACAAAAATTAAACCAACACTGCTAACCAAATACATAGACGTTCTACTACTTGTAATAAACAAAGACGACAATGGGAACAATACTCTGTTTAAACAGGTAAATAGTTTAAATCAAAATATAAAACTAACACATGAAAAATGAAAATGCAAGCCAGATAAATTATTTGGACATAACAATAATGAGGACGTATAAATATATATTATAATGGAATAATAAGCAAATAATAAAACTCTATAAAAAGGAAATCACTTCAAATCTAACATTAACTTATTACTCAATTCACTCTATACATACAATATTCTATACAATAAGCATTTTAATAAAAAGGGGAATTAAATTAACAGATAAAAGATATCTTAATGAAACTAAAAACTTAATATTCAAAAATTCTTACAGACAATGCTTACCCAAAAAATCTTTTTATTAACAAATGTTGGAGAAATCAGATTGCATTTTTATACAGTAAAAAGGGGGGAAAAAAAACAAGACGAACATAAACAACCAGAAAATATAATAAATACAAAAAAATACAAATAATGCTGATCAAACTGTATCCATTATATCTAATAGTCCCGAATAACAACAAATAGCAAACACAGAAATAACAACAGCCCCCCCCCCCCCCAATGAAAATCATGCTAGCAGGAGGCAACACGATGATAAGAAGTGTAAAAATTCTTGCAGCTAACAGCGCAACCCACTCTACTTCTAGGATAATAAATAAGCACAACAGTATCAATATTAACTTTCAAATCAATTTCTTTTCAATAACTTATATGGAAAAACTTACCAACAAATATATATCGGAAATATGATATATATGAAATAAAGTTTGCCTATAAAACAAGCAAATAAAATAGCTAACTACTTACAAAGACATAAAGATAGTATTCCCATTTTCAAAAGAAAGGAACTGATGTACTCAATATCATGCTCATACAATATTAAATATTTGGGACATAGTAAAAATTATTTAGTAACGCGGATAAACGCACACAAAAGTGCATTACAACAAACGTCTTTTACCATCACAACTTTCTCAACCCATTATAAATTTAACCAAGCATGAACTAAATTTCAAAAAATAGTAAAGTGTTGCGATTATGAAAAAAATTTAAATAAATGAAAAATTTTAGAAGCAATATATATTGATGCCAATTTGGAAACAGCAATGAATGATACAAAATAAATTTGCACAAAAAAAAAAATACAGCAACTCCATAGATTTGATTAAAGAATACTAGTAACCTCTTGGATAACCTCTAAATATAAAACCTTCCTTTCTCTGCCGTCTATTACCATTCTAAATCAGCGTTAAAATAAATAATTTCTAAATATATATGTATGTAATAAATATACAGGGTGACCAGAGTTATATGCTCCACCCACTTTTTTTTTAAACGGCGGGAAATTTCGAAAAAATAGAAAACACGTATTTAATCATTTTTAGTCTAGTTTATTTTCAGTGATTGAACCATTTTTTTATACCCCAATATCCCGAGATACAGCATCCAACTTTTTTTTCCAAATGGAACATTATATTTTTTTTTGTATATTTTTATGTACTTGAGCCTCTAAAAAAATAAAAAAAAAATTTTAAATCGGTTAGGTTTTTCAAAAGTTATGGTAATTTAAAATATGAAAAACAAATTTCAGTTTAATGTCAAAATTACCTTATTTTTTCTTTAAAGAAGCTCTTCAAACTGGGCACCATCAACGGATAGGCAAGCCAAAGCTCTGGACTCCCACGCTCTGTTTGTAGCAGCACTTAGGTGGCAAAGTCAACATCTAGGCAGGCTAGAGTTATTCGACGTTCCAGATCTTCGACTGAAGGCACGGGATTAAGGTTACTGTACTCTTTATTTTTTAGATATCCCCACAAAAAATGCACAATTTTATGGACTGATGAATCAATGTTTACCAACAATGGCCTTCTTAATCGTTGGAACTTTAGAATATGGGCTGAAGAAAATCCACAAGTTACCTTCGCCACACGCCATCAGGTTGTTTTTTCTACAAACGTTTGGTGTGGAGTTTTAGGAAACCAACTAATCGGCCCATACTTCTACAGAGGGAACTTAACTGGTGAAAGGTATCTAACTTTTTTAAGAGACATTTTGCCAGTTCTGCTTGAAGATGTTCCTCTAAAACGTCGGTTAGATATGTATTTTCAACAAGATGGTTGCCCGGCACATAATGCGAGAGTTGTTCGACGTTACCTGGACAGAAATTTCCACGAAAAGTGGTTAGGAACTCATGGTCCGATCCAATGGCCACCTCGACCTCCGGACTTAACCCCAATGGACTATTTTTTGTGGGGATATCTAAAAAATAAAGTGTACAGTAACCTTAATCCCGTGCCTTCAGTCGAAGATATGGAACGTCGAATAACTCTAGCCTGCCTAGATGTTGACTTTGCCACCTAAGTGCTGCTACAAACAGAGCGTGGGAGTCCAGAGCTTTGGCTTGCCTATCCGTTGATAGTGTCCAGTTTGAAGAGCTTCTTTAAAGAAAAAATAAGGTAATTTTGACATTAAACTGAAATTTGTTTTTCATATTTTAAATTACCATAACTTTTGAAAAACCTAACCGATTTTAAATTTTTTTTTTTTATTTTTTTTTTTTTTAGAGGCTCAAGTACTATAAAAATATGCAAAAAAAAATATAATGTTCCATTTGAAAAAAAAAGTTGGATGCTGTATCTCGGGATATTGGGGTTTAAAAAAATGGATCAATCACTGAAAATAAACTAGACTAAAAATGATTAAATACGTGTTTTCTATTTTTTCGAAATTTCCCGCCGTTTAAAAAAAAAGTGGGTGGAGCATATAACTCTGGTCACCCTATATATGCCCGCAAGGGGTATCTGTTGCATGCCGTTACTTGGGGAGTATCGAACCCACGGGTTACCCATGCTCAATACTCCTTGCACTTCATCATAACAGTACATAATACACTTAAACTACATGCACTCCAAACTTTAGAGAAGGACAAACATCATACACAAACTAGGGTCTCCGTCCCTAGATAATTAGCGAAAGCTGTAACGGGTACTTTTAATATTAAATTTATATGTATTTTATAGAAATAATAATTTAATAGAAAAAAATAGTTGTAAAAATAAGCTTTATTAAAGTAAAAATAACTATTTATAGAAACATAACAACTCTGAACAATAGAAGAAAGTACTGAATAACAACGGCGAACTTTGTACTAAAGAGAGCTGGCTCTTTATCTTCAAAATAATATGGGGCAGTATGTAATCTGCAAACGGCCTGGCCGGATCTATGTCACTCCTCAATCATATTTTTGAATTGTTCTATAAGTAATTCTTAAAATTTACTTGTACACTTACACCGAGTTTATAACGGATTTGGATTTTGAGGAACTAGTGAGTGGTGGTTTGTGTATTTTTGGTGGTCAAGGAATTTAAAAGGAGACTGTTTGGACGACAGACAAGGGAAAAAAAATTCCACTCAAGACCTACGACGGATCGGACTTGACAATCACCAGAAGCAGCTTGAGGCGAAATCTAACAGGTTGGCCAACCTATCTTCATTAAACCAAAATTATTTGTGATAATTAACATTTAGATAGCCCAGAGAGGCCTCTATATATTTTTTCCTACTGGTATTTTCCGTAGAAAACGTATATAAATCTAATTTAAATTTCAAAAAAAGAAAGAAAAGAAAATACTAGTAATCGGCTTTCCACAAAGTACCCGTATAAACAAAATATCATTGTGATAAGCAAATTATCGAATTTATACTTAAATAGATTTATTTCCAGTTGTCACAAAAGCTGACTTTAGATACATAACAATTTTAGTTCGTTAATTATATGCTATCAGTAAACTGTTCATTTTCAATTGCAAGAAAAATAACGGAAAATTTAAAGAGGTGTACCTCTATCATATTTACCGTACCTAAAGGCCTTAGATTATAAGAGTGTTTAAATACGTTTCTTCCAAATTCGTCGGATAGTTTATGTCATTTTCATTTTGGTCAGCAATTAAAATATTTGCGAAATAATATAGTTCGTCTATTCGCGTATACTTTAAGAATAATTATATTTTACTATCATCGTAAAGTAAACGAGGAATAGGAACTTATTAATGAATTTTCCAATAAAGAGCTGAATTTAAATTAAATATTAAATGAAAGTGGAAGAAGCGAATTTTATAGATGGGTAGGAAAATTATGAATTTACCTAATAGATGCTTTTTTTTGAATTTATTTATCTGTTTCTGGCTTTATTGATATCATTTTTTTTTTTAAGTTTAAATATTATTTTGCGTTCTGTTAACGTTTAGTTCCTCAAGAAGAGGAAATTGTAGTTTTTCTGTATTCAATCAGCCAGTTACGTTCAGGAAACTTTACATTTATTTCTTTATAATTAATCTGAAGATTATTAAATTCATTTATTTAGGCATTTCATTATTTTTATAATAAATATTACTTGTGTTTGTTTTCAACTTAAAGATTGGTTTTATTTTCACCTACCTTTTTTCTTTATTTGATGTATATACCTATTTGTATAATATTGACATTCTTAATAGGTACTAGTACCATATTTTCTCTAGGCCTTGTAGCAGCGAATAACTGAAGGTAAGATATTGTAAACCGCCTTTCCCGTCACATCATCTTTACATTTCTCTTATGACCCTTCCTGACCAGGATTACCGCTTTTTAATAACACAATTTTTTTTTGTTCATACTAACGTTTTATTTTTTTTGTTGGGATTTCTTCGTTTGCCCATTTAAACGAAGTGGCGTCCAATACCCCACCCCTATGCAGCCGACCTGAGTGGGCACAACAGAGTCACGTAGAAATTATTCCCGTGACAAAGCCAAGGGAGAAGGAAGGGATTAGCTCTGTGCTAGCGCGCTGGACTAGCAACGCGGTGGTCCCGGGTTCGAATCCAGCATGCTGTCCTTGGATTTTTTCTTCCTAGAAGTCTCTACAACTCACTGTCAGGTAATGGGCAGTGTTGGCTATAGCTAGAGAACGCTGCTTGGAGGTCGGCTGTGTATTGGAGAAGGCTCCGATAGATCTTTCAGGTTGCTGTGCAATAATCCCCTACAACAATCTACAATATATATTATAATGCTTTGATGGGTGTGCAGAATTTTCTCAGGTATGTTTCTTTTAAAGATAATAGAAGATAGCTCACTATTCTTTAAAAATAGAATAAAATCCTCAGCTCTGCTAGGGTGAGAAGGCCTGAGTTCATGCAAGAATTCACTTTTACTTTTAAGAGAATATATTTATAGTGAAAAGAATGTAAGAAAACAAGGTAATATGAAATTATTGATATTGACTAGGTAATTACGATAAAATAATAGAAATAATTTTATATATACTCAACTATATACAACTGTACTAGACAAGAGCAAGTTGTAGAGTGTCCCCACTCCATCAAACTTTTTTCTAGTACTTAGGCGAGCGTTGTTATACCCCCTACCACTCCACACTTGGTTACAATATATTGTAACGTTTTTCCCTCTAAACTAGCTACTCCAACTAGTTTTAAGTGGGTTCGTATAGATAAAATACTCTAAACTTCAATAAAGAAAACACCAATTTATTGTTTTACACAATAAATTATAAATACAATACAACACTTAATAATAATTACTTCACAGTTTAAACTTACTTTGTTCACTTTTTATACACTTTTCAAAAAACTAGTGACTTCGTTTGTAACTGGAAAACCCTCTCAATTCTCTGCGGTCCCACTATTTATACCGGTGGGGAACCTTCTAGAACTTCCTCGATTCTTCTAGAGAGAACTAGAGCGCCGCTAGCGCTTCCCAGCGGCCACTAAGAGAACCTTAGGTACCCGCCATCTCTCCTAGATAGCACCATTGGCTGCGTTACAATATATAAAAATTCACCTAGTGGCAAACGCATCAACTAAATTTATCGCCTTTAGCCTCCATTCTAACCATCAACTAGTTGAGCCAATAACACACACGTAAAAACAATGCAAATGCGCCAACTCTATTTCAGTAAGTACCATTATAAGAAATTTTCACAATATTTTAGCTCGTTCATAAATACATAAATTATCTCATAATAGTAACTAATAATTTAATTAATCTCTAATAGGTCTTCCAAAATTAAGGAAAATGATGTATCCACGTGGAGATGACAACCAACAATCTTCAATTCCTCTTATAAATTTTTTAAATTTTCAATATTAAAAAAAAAAAAAAAATATCCAGGCTACTTCATACAAACTAATAGATTAATAATTGGTATTAATATATATGTCTCTTGACTTATATATTTTTCAAATATTAAATTTATATTTTATAACTCGGTTATTATTTTGTATTTTTTATATAAAATGTTATGTACTTCAAAAAATATATGTTCTTTTAATGTTATATGTTATAAAATTATTCTTGAAAAATGGCAAGCAGATTGTCGAAACATAGAATTTTTGTTCTTAATTTTACTTTCCAGTAAGAATAATGTAATATGGAAACATGAAATAAATGAAGGCTGAAAAATTTGGTTTTTATCATCTAAAAATTCCTCTTAGAATTTTGTATAAATAACAAAGTGTTATGTGTGTGGATGTCAATTGGAGTATTGGTGCCATCTGAAGCTCGAGTGGCAATAGAAAAGAAAGATTTAATAAAGTATATGTGGCGCTAATGGCCGTAAGTCGTCGATGCCACCCTCTCTAAAAATATGTTGACAAAGATTGGTATTACAAAATTATTATGTTAACAGCTAAACATAATTTTAGTTAAATTTTATTTCTTACAATTTTATAGTTGAATAATTAACTATCTGCAAGAACATGAGATTGTTATTAACAATACGATTATATGAATTTAAATTGAAATTATTATAACGTTTTTCCCACTAAACTAGCAACTGCAACTAGTTTTAAGTGGGTTCGTATAGATAAAATACTCTAAACTTCAATAAGACAAACACCAATTTATTGTTTTACACAATAAATTATAAATACAACACTTAATAATAATTAATTCACAATTTAAACCACAAAAGTTCACTTTGTTCACTTTTTATACACTTTTCATAAACGTACACTTAGTTAGTAACAAGAAACTCTCTAGACTCTCTATTGTCCCACTATTTATACCCGAGGAGAAGGGTCTAGAACTTTCTCGATTCTTCTAGAAAGAGCTAGAGCGTACCAGCCTTCCTAGCGGCTACAGGAGAGAACTTGAGGTACTGCTTTCTCTCATAGATGGCACCAGTGGCTGCGTTACAGTATTTAGAGTATATTGTTATGGTTGGGTCCGCAGAGCGAGGAAAGCATCAGAGTATTTTCCGTGATAGCCTGCTTTATTGCGTGGCATCACTCAATATACTCACAGTTTTAAAGCCATTATACACAGGTCTTCTTCCCTTTAATAAGTTTATAAAATCACAAACATTACAAATTTTGTAAAATTAAATAATGGAAAAGCGTGGAACACTATATTGCAAAAACAATTTTTTTATAACGGGGGGGGGGGGTAATCAACTTTGTTGTGTTATTCATAATACACAGCATAAAATCAATCAAAATTCTAACAATAACATTATTGTTAGAGATGTTTATCAGCCGTCAGAAATTAATATTTGTTAAAATTAGTTATTAGTCGAAACTCACAAATTTTTACAAATATTAACATTATTAATTAATATTACATATATATACATTCCAGTAAAAAATGTATTAACAAAAGGTTATAGAGTAGTTTGACATATATAATAAATAGTACAATTTAAAAGGATATACATTTACATGAAATTTAATAATAAACAGTAAGAAGAAGAAAAAATATTAAAACAACTTAAGTGTCCATAATGGCCAAATGCTGTACTAATGGATTGGGATGTGAATTTAGGTTGAAATTTGCCTGGGTTGTGAGGAAATTAGGTTCAGGAGCTTCGGCTATTTCCCCTTAAGGTTATTGTCCGATTTGTTCGGACTGCGGTGAAGCTTAGATGGATTAGACCCGGATTTGGATATTTGTCCTAGACCCGGTTTGTTGTTGTTTTTCTTGAGGTAATTATATGTGGGCCCATTGGGGCTTTGGATAGCGTAGGGTTTGGTCCCTCCCCACAGACAAATAATAGGTTGAGATGCCACCATTCTTCAAATGATATCATGGAGCAGATTTAATGTTTCAATGGATTCCATGTCATTGTGACATAGCTGAGAATGACGCAGCGGATGCTTTTACCAAGCAAGATGCGAGAATGGAGCAAAACCAAGTCACAAACACCCCTAATGCGCAGCTAAGAGGTACTCATTTTCGAGAAAAAAAAATGTAAAGCTCGCAGATGACCTATTATTATTATTATTATTATTATTATTATTATTATTATTATTATTATTATTATATATATTATTATTATTATTATTATTATTATTAGATATTTATTGTTATTATTTGTCTGTGGGGAGGGAAAACCTACGCTATCCAAAGCCTCCACTGGGCCATATAGCTACCCCAAGAAAAACAACAACAAACCGGGTCTATAACAAAAATCCAGACCCGTATCTAATCCATCTAAGATTCACCACAGTCCGAATAAATCGGACAATAACCTTAAAGCGGAAATAGGCTAAGCTCTTACACAGACATCCTATTCCAACCAAAGGTCCTGAACCTAATTTCCTCACAATCCAAGCAATCTGTCATAAGATGGATGGGTGTTTCCGCCTTTGTCTCACAGACTCTACAAAATGGATCCGGCATGAGCCCTATTAAGTAGAGATGTCTCCTTAAACCACAATGTCCAGAAAGAGATCCAACCAGATGCCTGAGAGCGCTCCGTGAAAAACACAGCAACGTCTCACTCATGGCCTTGTCCGAACCCCCGATGAGCATTTTGGACTGCCGAAAACCAACTGAGCTCATCCATAAGGATGAATGCTGTGGAGCTGTCCATGTATGAAAGCCTGACAGACATGCGCCAGAAGACACGCCAACAGCAGGCTCGGGACCAATGAAAGGAAGAGAGGCGCCTAATTTGGCAAATCTATCCACCTCCTCATTCCCAAAATTCCCATGTGACCTGGCACCCAGACTAGAAGAACTTCCTTCAGAGAAGAAAGCTCTTCCAGTTTTTTAGAACATTCTAACACCAACCTACCAACCTGGAAGTGAAGACACATGAACTCTCGCCGATGGCCTAGTTATAGTGATATTATTGCTGGAACAGGTTCTATCTAGCCTCTCAGAATATGGGAAGTGGCATGCTTCTGACTTGATTACAGGCCATGATTACGCAGATGACCCACAGTGTGTTTTCTGCCTACAAGAAGAAATTACGTCTGTCCTGATTGAGCGCACATGAAAAATTCACATCCTCCTGGCTTTCCTTTCAGTGAAGCTACGTCATATTGGGCAGCTAAAAATCGAATGGCACAGTTGTCTTAACGTTGGGCTTGGGAAAAAAATGACTTGATCAAAAATTGGTGTATAAACAGATATAGAGTGTAAAATGTTTTACACTGTGCGAGTCTCTGTTATCGCACTGTTTTTATCAAAATATTTTGATGATGTTGTTTGTGTTTTCAACAATGTAAAGGTATTATGTGGGTTGATTGAAGAAGGTTGGAGAACGTTTGAAAGGATGTTTTACATCGTTATAAATTAGTATCTAATTTCCATACAAAATATTCTACGCTTATCAAGTCATTATAAAAGGATAACAAAAAAATGTAAAGAATCTTCCGAGAAATTCCTCTTTTCAAACGTTTTCTGTTATAACAAGCTGGGAAATCAGTGAAAATTGTTAAATTTGGGATAATATGATGAAACGGCTGATACAGGAGTCAATAGAGTCAATAAAATTTAAAAAAAAAAAAATTGTGGGGTAAACACTCACACAACTTTCTCTGATTGTAGTTAATATAATTATTATAGAATTGTTGGATTTTAATAAAACTTTGAAAATTTTTTACTCCATTGTTTTACCATATACAATATGGGGAGGGTTTACATGTTGATTAGTAACCTTAGTATGTTGAAACAGAATGTGTTTGCACTGTAATCCAGAAGATACGCTGCCATGACCCTATTGGTTTATCCCAGTAATGTGGCTTTGGCAGATTTTATTTCCAACAACAATTTTCGACAGTTTCATAGAAACTATGAACAAGCAATTTCATATTCACAATGTCCAAACGACCCTTTTGCTTTTCTTTTAATATGCCCATTTTGGTAAAGAGGAAGGTAATATCACTCTGATTCCTTTAATAATACTTTTATTTTGTGATGGGTATTCGTAATCCTTTAAACCAAGTGTCCTGAGGCGCTTACCAGATCTTAAAGATTCTAGGATTGATTTGACGTCCCTCGTAGTCTCTTCTCTAATAGTTTTGTGATTTATTGGCAACATATCCAATTGGCTATTATTATTATTATTCGCGAAAGGGGAGGGCAAAACCCTACGCTATCCAAAGCCCCCCAGGGCCCATATAGCTACCCCTAAAGAATAACAACCACTGGGACTAGAATACAAATCCAGGCCCAGGATTCAACCATCTAAGTTTCACAACAGACCGAACAAATCGGACCAAAACCTTAAAAGGACACAGCTTAAGATCCTCTACCGACATCTTATTCCGGCCGAAGTTCCTAAACCTAATCTCCTCACAACCCAAACAATTCGTCATCAGATGCATGGGTGTTTCCTCCTCAGTTTCACAAACTCTACAAAAGGGGTCAGGCACAAGTCCCATTATATAGAGATGTCTCCTTAAACCACAATGCCCAGTGAGGAATCCAACCAGATACGTGAAAGACATCGGACCCCACTGCTCAAAGGTCCGTCCGGGCCCCCAATGAGCATTTTAGACTGCCGACAACCCACTGCACTCATCCATCCAATTGGCTAAGTTGAAATATTGAAGGTTCATCGGAATATAAACTTGTTTAGAGATTAGATTAGATTGGATTGGGGAGGGCCAAGCCTCATTCCAATGCGACCTTCATTGAGAGGTCTATTGTGGATCTCTTGGGTTTCTAGCACACCCCTTAGGTTCGCCTTCTCAATCAGGCCTAGCAGAGCTGAAATTAGCTCCGTCATGAAGCTCCTGGCTTTGGGATTGCTAGTCCCCAGTTGAAGAAACCTTGTCATCGCCAGGCTGGCACACTCACAAAGGATGTGTACCGGGGTTTCCTCCTCGGCCCTGCAGAAACGGCATAACGCGTTGTCTGCAAGTAGCAAATGGTGCATGTGCCTATTCAACCCGTAATGCCCTGTTAGTAGACCCACTATTAGCCTTATATCCCTTCGGCTATGGCTCAGTAAATCCATGATGAAAGTAGGTAAATATCTTTTAACAAAGAATTTAGCTTGCCTCTGCCCAGGCGTTCTCTCCCACCATCGCAGACGCTGGTCTTCTATCCTTTCCTTGATAGAAGCGTGAAACAGACTCCTGGGCAACCCGCAGAAGGGCTCGGGGCCTATAAAGGTATCCTTGCCAGAAATAAACTTGATTGTTTATAAGGAAATCTTGAAAGGTAATCTGCATTATCTTTATAACATGGTCTTGAGTTCTTCTGTATTCAGTAGTGTAATTAAATCCTGAAACAAAAAAAAGAGCATAATTAAGTATTCGTGTTGCGGACATTGTCAAAAGAGTCTTGAATTTGGGTCGAATATACTGACTAATAATTTATGGTTGACCACGTGGCTCATCCCTGGTATGTCGGAAGGGGTAAATAGGCGGCAAGGTGATGTCGACTACTTCCTCTGAAGACTGGAAACCGAAATCGGGAGAATTTTGGAGGTGGAAATGGTGAGGAGGGTGATGCTCGCCCAAGGACTGGGTCTAGCTAGGCCTGAGGAAGCCCGCGGGGGCGTTACGAGGCACTATCCGGAGGAAGTACAATAAAAAATTCCAAGGTGGATAAGTATCTGTGAAGAAGTTGGGTTTTTTAGTGGGTGCACAAGTCCCACAATTTGTGCGTAAACATTAAAAAAAAACATACAAATGGTTCGTGGTCTGTCATTAAAATAATTTTTCTTCCATAACAATAAGGATTTTTTTTTTTTTTTTTTAAGCACCAATAAATGGCAGTAACTACTATATCAATAATTTGACTCTAACTTTTCTCACTTTCGATAAAGGCGCTGGATACAAATGTGATTGGTTTTTCTATACCTGCAACAAAATCTATGTGACAAAACTGCTCCTAGTTAGTCCTGGCGGAGAAGCGTCAGTAACCAGTAAACTACAGAAAGTTTTGGGTTTGTTCTTTAACCTGAACATTGACTTTTTTCATCGCCATTGTTATATTCTAAATGTAATATAAAAAAAAAGAAATTCTTGGTAAGTAATTGCATTTGCTCGCATACATTAAATATAAAATATAAAAATACAATAATATATAAAATTAATTACACTAGTGATGATTAGATATTCTCTTTAATTATAAATAAAGAGGTCCAAACTAGACAGCATAGTGTTCACATGTGTCCACATACTCTGTTCTCTTTTGGTGTTTAACTTAGTTAAAAGTACTTTTTCTTAAATTTATTTTTCATTTTTCGAATTCTATTTATTTTTTCCCAGTTCAGTGCAAATTCTGTTTATTTATTTATTTTCTTTTTTACAATTACTTAGTTTCTGTTTAATTAATATTTAATTAACTATTATTTCAATAATGCTAAAAAGTTTGAACTATTTTGGGCAGAGCTACAAACAAGTTGACAAGTAGAGGGGGGAGAACAATAGCCAGCAAGGTGAACTTGAATTCTTATCAACCAGATAAATAGTAAGTTTATTTTTACTATATATTTATACACCAACTTTCTTTTTAAATTTAAATGGATGAAAGTGAATCTGCTGATTTAGGTTTCGATTCTTTAAATAACATCAGCGCTTCTACAAACGCGTCTATAATTAAAAGGCCATCCTCAGGAGGAGATTCTTCTCCTAAATCAAATAAAAAAATTAATTAATAATAATATTAAAATTGAAAATAAAATAATCACTCGCTCTCAGCAGGCAAAACAGGCTACTGAGACCGACAAAAATCAAGGTATAGCTAACCCTTCAATTCAAAAACTTCCTACATCCCAGTCAATTGACTTCACACATCCAAATAAATTTCAAGCTCTTGCTACCAACATTCAAGAGGATGAGATGGAAGTAAATCAAACTTCAATTAAAACAGTTAAACCACCCCCAATCTTTATTAAAAATGTTACAAATATTCAACGTCTCTGTAATACTATAACTTCAATAACAGGAAATAAAAAATTCCTTTGTAAATCAAGGGTGGTAAAAGAGTGGTAATAAGAAATTTACATCATTCTACAACTGTTACCGCTATCAAAGATGAATTAGAGGAACAAGGCTTTAAAGTTAGAAATGTAGCCAATGTCCTTCAAACAGCCACCAAACAACCCTTACCGCTGTTCTATATGGACTTAGAGCCACAGGAGAGCAACAACAAAATATTTTCTCTTAAAGCTCTCTATTACTCGAGAATTGGAGTTGAGAAACCACACAAAAGAAAGGACATCGCCCAGTGCAAAAGTTGTCAAGACTTCGGTCACACCAAGAGCTACTGCAATCACATCGCAAGCTGTGTGAAATGTACAGGTCTGCATTCTACTGAGGAGTGCAAAAAGAAAAAAGAAACCCCACCTACTTGCGTGCACTGTCTTGAAGAGCACCCAGCTAACTACAAACTCTGCAATACATATCAGGAACTGCTCCGTCTGCGAGGGAGTACCACTAGTTTTCATCAACGCTCCCAGCCACCAACCACGCAAGCAAGCAAACCACCTTCATCCAGTAATAGGCGTGCATCACTAAGTTACGCTGGCGCCACGCTCCACCTCAGTCTTCCAATCTTTCAATCTGTTCCTACATCCCCCCTCCTCCAAACTCATCTTACATCCCTCCTCCCCCATCCTCTACTGATATCACCTCCTTACTAACTTCATTCCTCAATGATTTCAAATCTCTAATTAACCCTCTTATTACCCTACTTACCGCAGTAGTTACTGAACTACTTCCTAAAATTTCCCGATAACTTTCCTTTCTCACAATTCTCTTCAAATTCTGCTATGGAACGCCAATGGTCTGAGTTCCCACTACGACGAACTCACATTACTCTTACATGACCGACAAATTGAGATTGCCTTAATTACAGAAACGCACTTGACTAATCGGACAACATTTTACATCAACGGTTACAAAATCTATCGCACTGACCACCCAGACAACTCTGCACAAGGAGGCACTGCCATATTTATCCGAAACTCCCTTGCACACTATCCTCACCCTTCTCAATCGACCGATTATCTTCAAGCCACAATAATTACCTTTGCAATCGCCCTTTCCATTTCAGTATCGCTAGTGTATATTGTCCTCCAAACAAAATTATAAACCAACAAAATTTCCCAACTTACTTTCAATCCTTAAGCCCTAGGTTTCTCTCTGGTGGCGATTACAATTCAAAACATCCTTACTGGGTTTCCCGCACCACAACAACGCGCGGCCGTACTCTTTTAAATCCTCATTAAACCTCAACTAGCTTTCTCCTTCTGAACCTACTTATTGGTCATCTTCCCCCAACAAGCGTCCTGACCTTACCGATTTCTTCATAACTTCCCGCCTCTTATCCCTTCATGCCGAGATGATTTCCTTGAATGACCTATCCTCAGACCACAGCCCAGTACTCCTAAAACTAGGTAGTAGACCTATCCTTGTTCCTTTTCCGACTAAACTAATTAGAGGACCTATTGACTGGAAGTTATTCCGAACGCTACTAGAACAAAAACTAGATCTTAATATATCTCTGAAAAATCCAAAAGAGATGCGGTTCACCATTTGACTCACTCTATTCAGCAAACCTTGTGGAAAAGTAGCAAACCTAAGACAATTACAAAAACTACAGAAACTTACCTGCCTCCGCACATTCGCACTATATTACGTTATCCATCTGACAAACGTATACTTAACCAACTTACTCGACAACTGAAAACTGAGCTACAAAACCTAAGATCTGACCGACTACAATACTACACATCAAACCTGACAACAGAAAACAAATCACTTTGGAAAGCAACCAAAAATATACTATCCTACAAATCCGTATCTCACCCAATCCAAACAGCCAATGGTAGTTGGGCCATATCAGATGATGAGAAGGCTCAACTGTTTGCTACCTACCTCTCCACATATTTATTCCTCACCAAGACATTATCGACAATGACACTGTACTCACTGTTACTAACGACTTAAACATTCCTCTTCCCCTCTCCTTGCCACCAAAAGCCTTTCATCCTAAAGAAGTTCACTTCATTATTCAACACCTTCCTAAGAATAAATCACCTGGGCATGATCTTATTACACCAAATATCCTCAAAAACCTTCCAAAAAAAGCAAATATCTTGACACAACACAAATATATAACTCCGTCCTGGGAACAACTTATTTTCCTCTTTTATGGAAGACGTCCATAATTAAGATGATTCCCAAACCCAACAAACCTAGCCACTTACCGTCTTCATATCATCCCGTCACCCTTCTTCCCTTCCTCGGAAAAATCATAGAGAAATTAATTCTAAAAAGATTGCTTTTAATCCTAGAACCCCTCCAAGTTATTCCCAATCACCAGTTTGGTTTCCGCAGTCTCGATTCCACAATCCAACAGTGCCACCGAGTTGTTGATGCTATATCTTCCGCCTTTGAGCGTAAACAATACTGCGCGGGTGCATTTCTAGACATATCACAAGCGTTTGATAGAGTCTGGCACGTTGGCCTTCACTTGAAACTCAAAGGCATCCTTCCCTTCACCTACTACTTTATCCTCCGATCCTATCTCTCTGAAAGATTCTTCCGTGTTTCAGAAAAAACTGTCTTTTCTTCCCACCATCCCTTGAAGGCAGGAGTCCACCAAGGAAGCATCCTAGGACCAATACTCTACGCAGTATACACAAGCGATATTCCTACCAAACCAAACACATCCATATTTTCCTTTGCTGATGACACCGCTATCCTAACATCCCGCTATCCCAACACCCTGGCTTGATGGTCCAGGAAGTGGAGAGTTAAATTAAATATTAACAAATGTTATCATATTACATTCACTCTCCGTGGAGCTATATGTCCTCCAGTACTTGACGGACAATTCTTAACTACTGTTGATAAAGTTCGCTACTTAGGATCTACTTGTACAAAAGACTGACTTGGAATCTTCATACGAGACTCAAGACACAGGTACTAAATCGACTATACAAATTACTCTCACGTTTACTCGACCGACGTTCTCGTCTTTCTCTAGACAACAAAGTACTAATCTACAACACTGTACTCACGCCTTTGTGGACGTACGGAAACGAAGTGTAGGGCTCAACCAAACGCTCCAATTATCTCCGACTACAAACCCTCCAATCCAAAATCCTTTGTAAAGTTACTAACGCTCCCTTCTAAGTTTCTAACTCCATCATTCACAAAAACCTAAATATCCTTTTTGTCTGCGACTTCATTTTATCCCGATACGAAAAATTCCATGCATCCCTCCCAGACCATCATAACCCTTTAATCCAAGAACATTTTTCCCATTCCATCCCTGGAAACTCTGTCAGAAGACTGGAAACGTCAGTGGCCGAGAGATCTTCTGACAGAGTGACAAACAAATGTAAATATGTATTTATGTAAATATATATGTAATGTAAATATTTTTGCCGTCTCAGCCTAAATTTCCTATTAAAGCTTTTCATTAAATCCTTTAAGTCCTACAAGTTGATCCTTTTTACCAAGATTACTGTAATCTTGCAGTTTCTACCAAGGCAGTTCCTCGTCAGGCTATTGAGGGCAAATGTCGCAAAAATTCCTTATTTGAAGGAAATTTGCTAATTGGGTGTTGAGAATTTACGTTAGATTTTCTTCTTTATAAGTATTTAGCAAATAACAATTAATTTCATTGATAAAGCTAAAAGAAAAACAGGAATAGAAACTATGAGACACAGTTATAAACAGGATTTTAAACTCATAAAACATTATAATGAAGGAATTGTATAAGAGAAGGGGAATTTAGAGTTTGCTAGAAGCAAGGGAATGAGTGAATTAGATCTTTTCAAGTTTAGATGAGATTTTACATAAAGTACGGTTGGCGGGCGTGGGGGTAGGCCGAAGTAATTTGTATGCATTAACTGTAGTACGGTGTTGACGGTAGCAGATGGCCTTGCAAGGCTCTGCCTCGTTAGGCTATACTCCCAAGTATTGCCCACACCGTTCATAATGACCGTTTTGCTAATTATTCAAAGATAACAAAACAGAATTTAGCACTGATTAATGATTTCAATAGATATTTAAATTATTTTTTTTTTTTTATGTTTAGAAGAGGGGAAAAAAAAAGATAAAATAAATAAAACTGATTTAAAAATTAACAAATAAACAAAAATATTATAGGAATATAGGATTTAGGGAAAAGATTTTAAATTTACAATTATTTTAATTAAAAAAAAAAATGGAGAAAAAGGTAATTAGATCACTGTCTGGATGTATCATATCCAAGAAATTAGTATGGAGTTTAAAGTGGGATTGCTGTGGAATATTTTGATGGTGAAGTTGATGAATAAATTAATATAGTTCTGTGACTTAATGTGTAACAGCACATTATTTTTATTGAATGAATGAATGAAATGAGTTTATTAATTAAAATAAATTACATGACACTTCTATAAAACAAATAATTACAACTCATAGACATGGAATATATCCGTCTGTCGAGGTCTGTGTTATTAATTACTTTATGATGAATACAATAAGAAAATAATAATAAAAAGATACATAAAAACAAATTGTAATGATATATAAGCTGGACAATCGATACCAGTTAACATATTCACTGTATTATAATAAAAATGAAATGAAATAAAAGAAAAATTAGAATAACTAAAAAATAAATCTTTATGGCAATGACTGCTTGCGAAAAACTAAGGCATGTTGCACAAACTTTACTAACTGGTACCAGTTTACTCCTCTCAGTAAGTAAAGCACTTCCTCCTTGGTACATGAACCCTTGCCTAACCAGCGTACCCTTAATTCTCTCAATCCCTGACATATACCAATAAAGTGCAAGGTATCCTCTTTTTGTTCAAAACTGCAGAGAGGACATATATCAGCACCCTCCTGTTTCCACGGTTTGCAATTCAAATCTAACAGTTCAGCCCTGCACTTAAATATTATACTCATGGCTCGTCCGTCAAACTCATTATTTATATATGGGGTATACATACTGAGAGCGCAGAGTTCTGAATATAGACTGAATCTCGACTCTAAACATCTTTTAAAATTATAATGTTGCTCTGACTTTTCTACAAACTGTCTAACGGTTCTTAATTCTTTCCGTAGCTCAGTAACATTAGCAACATCTATTTGGATGCCATAACTTTGCCCCAGCTCCAACCACCTTGTGTACCAATAAACTTTTTTAGAAATAACTTCTCTGGCCAGAATATGAGGCAAACGAAAAGCAGGCAATTCCAAAACCTTTGTAACATAAGCAAAGTGGACTTTTAGCGTATGGGAATAGATTGAATTAATACCCGTTTTGTATGCCAGAATATAGTTGGGGGCATATTTCGGCAATAAAAATACTTTTTTGATAAACAGCCGTTTTAATTTCTCAAGCTGGTCGTACGGCTCGAAGCCCCAAGCTTGGCTGCCATAACTTATTATCGCTCGAGACA
>JAAEAF010012527.1:0-10415 GCA_011037195.1 Triatoma infestans | reverse complement strand
TGCAATATCGAGTTCTCTATGTATTTGGGTGTTCCTGATAAATCAGGGTGCGTTTAGTGCTGTTCGTAGTACTTTGTTCTGAAATGTCTATAATCGTTTCGTCAATGTGTTGCTTGCTGTAATCCAGACTGGGCAGGTGTATGTCAATAGAGGTCTTAGGAGTGTCTTGTAGAGAAAAGTACTGTATCGGAGAATCTGGTATTTTATCCGTCGTAATATGTATATTTATTTTGTTCCTAACTGGTTTCGGATTTTTCATCTACCGTCAGAGCTTATTCAGCAAGTAAGTTCGTGTAGAGAGTTCACTTCACGTAATGTTTCTGTTACACTCACACTTGTTGGTTTGTTGGTTGTATATTATATCATATATTGGTTGGTTGTACATATATACAACCAATAAACCAACAAGTGTATATGTAACAAAAACATTACGTTGAAGTGAACTTTCTATACGAACTTGGTGGATTTGCTCTGATGATATATGAAAATCCGAAACCAGTCAGGAACAAAATAAATATGCATGCTATGACGGATAAAATGCCAGATGTTATCCAGCATTGCGGACCAATCCACATATTCAACTGTAGAGGAGTGTTTGAGTGGTTTGTTTCTGTTAAACGAGAGGTAGAGCTTTTTCAGTCGGGTGAATGATATTAATATGTAGTCTCCTGGTGAGCCTTGTGTCCAGGATCACGCCGAGATAGCGCACTCTTGGCCCTTTTGTTTACAAGGGATTGTAACTATGTAAATTGCATTAACAATGTGAGTGTTTCGATCACATTTTTTTTTTCTAACTTTCTTTTTCTTTTTCTCTCTAATGTTTCTCTAATAAAACACTTTTTCCAGTAGTACAAAAAAAGTAATTTCATACTTTTTGAAAGTAAGGTATTTTGTTTGTAACCTTTCAAACAAACTTTAAGGTTGGGATAAAATTGCTAAAATAAATAATTAATAATATTAAAAAATAAAGTAAAAGTATTTAAATTAAATACACCTATTAGAAAACAAAAATAACACTGTTAAATTCAAGCAACCTAACTTTCTTTTATAACCTTTCTGAAGATAACCTTTCGGTCGTTTCATTTGTAAACATCAAGTTTTAATTTCATACATGTTTTTTACACTATTTAATTATAGTTTAAATGTGTCAGAAAAAAATGCCTGGAATAAATGATATTACAAAATCTCGCTCATTCCGTACACTGTTTTCTGTGTAAACAAACTCGAACTTGAAAGGGTAAACATATAAATAATTTCACTCCCTTGGAAACAAAGTAACTAATTTCTAATTAGCTTCTTACTCGTATATTGCAATCAATGAAACAATAATTATACTATTTAAAATTATATTTAGGGTAAAGCCAAGTGAGATGACGCACAAAAGTTATGCCCTTGTATCAAAATATAGGAGATATATTAAAGAGGCAATTCTTATAAAATATATGTCAACTACTATTATCTGCAAAAAAAATGTTATTTTTCAAAATAAAGACATTCTCATTTATTCCGGAAACAAAATAAAAATACACTACATTTGGCCGTCCGTCTCTCCTACTGTAGTAGGATAGATGACGCACCATAGATAGTAGACCTCGCCTCGGTGAAGGTAACATGGCTGATCGACATGAAATTTGGTAAACACTATGTCTACGAGTTCAACTTTAACGACAGCTGGAAATCTTTCATTTCAATTGCATTAATATAGTATATAAAAAAAATAAAAAAAATTTACTAAGCATTATGAAAACACACGCTGATGCGTATAAATGTTCCTACAACACAGAAGAACACACAAAATAACTGTAGAATTTTGAAATATTTTCGCTTCTGATCTCTTTACTCCTCGACTAACTTCCATGACGCCACATGGTGGCAAACAAGAGACGTAAGCCTGCGTCTTCTCTCATAGCTTTACTCTATTCATATTTTACTTTCTCTTACTCCGAGTAAGAGGAAGTATTGTTTACATTTATAGATAGACATCTCTTCTCAGAAGGGCTAACCGTAAATATACCTACAGAATAATATAAAATCCATGAAAAGTTAAGAAACTTAATAATATTTTTGTTTATATCTATCGATCTTTCTAGATAATTTTGTCTGCATAAAAATATGTAAATAGATTTGCAACAAAATTAGAAAGTAAAAATATTAAATTTTTAATTATGTACTCCGTAAGACGATATATCGATGTAAACAAACTGCACAATCGATTTATAGAAAGTTTAAGAGAGGTGAAAGTTTATTTTATTTATTATTTATTTATTTTTTTTTTAGGCTCTAAATGTTCAAAGGGCGCATTTAATTTTTTTTTTTTTTTTAATAATATTTACAACCAATGAACATCCTGCATATTTAATGTTAATTTATAAAGCAGCATGTTTATTTGAAGTTTTGAGAAAAAAAAAATTTTTTTACTTAGCTGTCGCGTTACATACTTGTTCATCTGACATGGTAGTTAACGAACACTTCATAGTTGTGCAGAAAAAAATTTCAAATAAAAGGTGTTTTTTTGGCTTGGAATCATTTTTGAGCAAATAGCGAAAAACTAAAAAATAATTAAAGTCCTATTTCTGATTTTCTTCAAATTTGGAAAGATGCTTAATACGATATAGACAAGAAGCGCTAACCGGTGAACCGCATGCGGTCCAAGAAACCGCTATAAAGTTGTATAAATAGTTAATTTACCAACGTTTTTTAATATTGAACATATGGGATGGGTCCGCAATGCTGGATAATATTTTATCCGTCGTAGCATGTAAATTCCTTTTGTTTTCCTGACCGGTTTCGGATTTTCATCCATCGTCCATGACAAATTCACCAAGTTCGTGTAGAGAGTTCACTTCCCTTGAACTTAACCAACATGTGTGAGTGTAACAGAAACATTGCGTTGAAATGAACTCTCTACAGGAACTTGGTGAATTTGCTCTGGCGATGGATGAAAATCCGAAACCGGTCAGGAAAACAAAAGAAATATGCATGCTACGACAAATAAAATACCAGCTATTTTTTAATATTATTTTGGATATATTTCAGATATCTTTTGACACCAAGGCAGTGGGAGGAAATACCTCGGATTATTTCACAGCTCGTTTTATTGGCTTTTCAACAATAAGTACCGCCCTCTTCAGTTTTAATGTTGTCTAAAATTTGACAATTTTTCAAATAGAATGTGTAGAGTTACAATCTAACATTCAATTTCAAGAGAAATTTGATTATCCTTTTTTTGACTGGAATTTGACAAAATCCAATCTTGTCAGAGACAAAATATCTCTCGCTTCACAATCATGACTTGAATTTTTAACTATTTCCATCGTACCAGATGGATTGTGATGGGTTGTATTAGTTTTTACTCAATGCCAAATAGTTTTATGTTGCGCAGTATTTAATAAAAAAAATTAAAGAAATTTATTACTTACATAAATAAAATTTACTATTTCAATTGCAAATTGATATTATAATAATCAAACATAAACTCAATCTTAAAACACAGATGACTATTGGCACTTCTTATGATTTGAATAATGTTTCAAGTAAAATAAAATGTGAGGGGGGTATATGTATAACCGCACGCAAGGCACTTACAACAGTTACAGTGTGATTACATTCTAGTCCCGATAACAATATACACTTGATCAAATTTTTATAACATTTATTAATCATAACATCTCTAACAGATGCTCTAAAAAATATCCTAAAGACAGTTTTCCCAGAAGAATGTTTCATAATAAAAGTATGAGTTTATATCGGTGTAATGGAATGTTACAGTCCTGTTTGTTGGATAAGTGTTGAGAATGAGCGATAGAGACTTCGGCTATATATATTCGATACAAACATTTTTTCCATACTCAGAAGACCTCCAAATATTTCTGGTGAAAACTCAAATTCAAATTTTGATACAGGGAAGGGAATAGCTAAGTGGTTAGCGTACTGGACTTCCACGCGGAGGTACCGAGTTCGAGTCCAGCTGAGTTGCTCTTAAATTTTTTCTTTTCCTAGTAGCCTCTACAGCTCTTTGTCCGGTGATGGAAAGTGTTGCCTATAACGAGAGAACACTATCCGGAGACGGCAGTGCACTGAGAACGCTCCAGTTATCATAGATGTTGACGCGCCTAAAATTTATAAAAATAAAAAAACTCTGTTACGAGGTAATTCAAGCTCTTAGCGTTGTAAGAGAAAATGAAAAAAAGATCTGAAGATCAGAAGCTAGTGTAATAGCACCCATCCACAGCAAAGAGAACGCAACCACAACAGAGAGAGAGAGAGAGAGAGAGAGGCTCTCTCTGGTTAACAGAGACTACTCTCTGACTTAGGCAGGCTAGAGTGGGAGAACCTGTGTATAAGCCTGTGGGAATCCATCTAAAGGGATCGATCATATACAACCATGCAACTGTACACCTGTCATCGCATCGTGTCATATCTCTACTCTCACCATTCATTCTGTCATTTTCATTATAAAGTCCAGTGCAGTTAGTGTAAACTTAGCTATATTATATTAGTGTCAGCACATCTCGTTCATTTAATCAAATCTAATTTCTCTCCTCAACAACCCTATTGTACTAGCGATGTTTTGAAAGATTCCCAGCAATCAACGTGCAATCCGTCTTACCGATTGTTTATCTATTATTCCTCTTTCGTTTGAACAAGTAATAGACCATTTTTAAAAATTGAAAAAAAAAGACCGATTTTTCTATAAAACTAATGCTATTTTTCATTTTAATAATAATAATAAAATAATCAATCATTTTTCTCTGTAGAATGAAAGAGAATTATAGCAAATTACAAATAATAAAGGAATGATGATTAGCCACCCTCTTCTCCTTCCTGTCAATATCGGGTGTTGAATGAAATTCTTAGAATATTCATAACAATACCCAAGTGTATCCATAAATCATCTCGTGCGATTTACCCATTACTGGCCTTTTATTACATCCTTTAATATTGTTAAAGGTTTTATTGGTTTAAACATTCATAAAACTATTACTTTGTAAACTAGCCGTCAACGGGAACTAAAGGAAAATAATTCCTACATCTTACAACAGGATGATTGATTTATATTTTATATATTTATAATTAATTTCTAAATACAGTCTTTTAAACACTCAAAAACAATGCTGACCTTATTATAATTCCATTATTTCCACTCCAACCTGCTCTATATATATATAGAAAACAGATTTAGATTTATTTATTTAGTAAATAAATCTAAATCTGTTTTCTATCAAAATTCAAGACATAAGTTATTTTATACTGATGTCAATATATATATAAATTTTTTTTTAATTTAAAGCGCGTCAACATCCTATGGTCATTTGCGCCCGGAACATTCTCAGTGCGCTGATATCAATATTGAATGAGATATTTGTGATTTAATGTCGTCTGCAGCTTCCTTAAAGGCAGTTTAGATGCACTTTAAGGCTGAGTAAGAAGTTTCATTTATTTTTGCTTTCTCTTACTCCTAGGTAAGAGGAAGTATTGTGATCATGTCAAATTTTCAATATCGAAGTTTTGATCCGTTTTGAGGACGGACCCCTGAGTCCAAAAAAAGTGGTTTTTAGAAAATGATCTGTCTATGTATGTATGTGAACAGCATAGCTCAAAAACGACAAAACCGTAGAAAGTTCAAACTTGATATTCCGTTTAGGTATCACCATGAGGATCTGACAATAGGTTATCTGTCAAAATTCCTCAACCGGAAGTACCACTTACTAGTTTTTTTTTTACTTTTTTGCGTTTTTCTCAAAAATGGCTAGGCCGATTTTATTGGTACATTAACTACACATACTCGTACAAATAGCTACAAGTTTTATTTGAAACGTTTTTCCGGAAAAATCATTTAAGGGCACTTTTGGGGGAGGGGTAGTTTCCTCTAAAGTGCTACCATAGTTGATTATACAATTCTATCATCCAAACAAAAGTATAGAAATAAATAGATAGCCAAAATTCCAAGTTTCAAGAAAATTAGTAAACCGGAAGTGCGCTTTTACTGATCAGTTTTCGACGAATTTCATTAAATTTGGTACACTAACTATAAAATTTGTCAATTATAATTTTAAGAACTGGATTAAGAGAAAGTTGTGTGAATGTTTCGCACCAGTTTTTTTTTTTTTTACTTTCTCTTGCTGTCGTTAGAGAAAGTAAAGTGTTCGTGTTTGTACTTTTTGTTACTTCTAGTATAAAAAGATGAATTGCGACCGCCAAAAATACATGTTTTGAGATCCCACTGATCCTGTATGTTTTGAGTGTGTGTGCGAGAAGTGGAAGTCAAACCTCTACACAATCTTGATGAAAAGTTTAACGATGATAAAAAAAAAAAAAAAAAAAATCAGAATTATTTAATCCCGATTCTAAGGAATTTTTATTTCAACATTTTCAGTACGAAGAAAAGCATCTAAAATATATTTTGTTCCTAATCTAATTAATATTCTATGTAAAAAAAAATTCCCATTAAATTAATTGAAAAAAAATGCATATAATTATGTGCCATAGCCATTTTTTTTTGGTTCCCTTATGAAGAAAATACAAAAAAGCGTGGGTTTAAAGCAAACATCACAATTTTTTCGTAATTTAGTTTCGCTGAATGAACGATTCTTTCCAGTATGGAGTCATTCTAATGATGAAATTTTGTAACAGTTTTTATTTAAACAGAAAGAAATCTTAATTTAATGAAAAGATTCATACAGATTCTTCCATTTAATATTCAAAGATACTGTTGTTAAAACAGTTTGAAACGTTAACAATTATTTTTCTTAATCAAATACAACAAATCACCATGGTCTGTTGACTGTAAAAATAAAATAAAAATAAATTCCAGTTACTATTCAATAAATACTAAAAAAAGTAGTATTAAGATAACAAATAGATTTGGGAAAATGATTCATACGTAACCGGAAGCTGCAACCAACTGAACAGCTAATAACGGCCGGCTGAAATAGTAGTATTGCTACTAGATGCCGATGTAGCTCTAGTTTTACCCATAGATTTATAACATTATCCTCTCCTTCTTATACAGTTACCTTTCTTCATAGTTTTTATTTCAGTAATAAAAAAGTAAATTATAACTTCCTCGGAAAGAATAATCCATTAATAACATAAATTAACTATTTATTCGATAGATTCCACTTTATCATTTCCTAATGATATTGCTGAGTTCATTACATTACATTTATAAAGATATAAGTTCGTTGCAGCCTAATTATTGGATTTTTTTTTTATCCAGTTCCTTTTTAATCGGCTTCCTCTATGCCTTGCCAACTTTTTGTTAACGGGAAAACGTAAATTTTAAGAACGGGATTCCATAAACTTAAGGACTCAGATTTTATCCGTCATAGCCTGCTTCTTTCTAGTAATTCTGACCAGTTTCATGAATTTACCTCCATCTTCAATGTCCGATTCATTACATTAGTGTAGAAAGTTGATTTACACTTACAAAAATTCTATTCATGACTTACATTCATTGATTGCATCAATCTTATATTACTGTTTATATCTTTTTGTAATCAATTTTGTAAGGTGTAACAGAAACTTTATAAGTGGTAGCCAACTTCCATATAAACTTGATGAATCAGAAACCGATCAGAATTAATGGAAAAGAAGCATGATATTATTATATGTTACTCGCAATATTTCTTTCCTTCTTCGTTACATATACTTTCCGATAGAAATATAAACTTAGCACCCTGAGGAAGCTCTTTTTTGAATCTTCTAGAAGCAACATTATTCACATCTGAAAACATCACAAAATTTTATCAAGAAGCAGAACCTATTAAAAATTCAAAACTTGAATCTCCATCCTAGATGGTGGTGTTAGAATTTCTTATTCCTGTTTTCTTCCTATGACATTTTATTACATCAATGGAAAGGGGGGGAGAACGAGGCTCTGGTCACATTTAAGTTCTTTTAACGGAAAAGACCAACCCTTTTACTAGAACAATGGCATGAGGAAGTGGAAATCAAAGATGTTCCAGGAGGTTAACTGTTGGACTGTTGGGTTAGTTGGATGGCATGGCATCTTAGGAAACAATTACAGTAACAGTTCGATTCATTTTTTTTGGAAGATTTATGACAACCAAGTTTTCAAGTGTAGCGTACGATTGCACATGTTGAATTTGGAATTGTTAATATCTATATTAAGTGTAGATTTCATTAATTAGACTGGACAAATGACGGCAAATAATATGGGAGACCATTTTAATGATTGAATTAAAATCATTAAGTTTGGTTCTCGGATTAGGCTTAGATCTTTAGATCAAATTATTGAGGAGACATCAATGAAGGATTCTACTGCTTATAAACGACAAATTTTGCCACCAAAATTATAGCTTCGAATCCTAATATGGCTGAACATTTATTGCAGCTATATGAGCGAAGTCAAAAAAAAAAAAGATTCACATCCTCTTCAAGAGTGATAGTGACCCATTTATTCATCAAACCAATTTTCACTGTCTAGGATTGTCTTAACGGGTCAAATAATAGTAAATGCTGGAAGATCAAGTTTTATGAGTCTCACATAAAAGAAGCTACTAGTTATGAAAGCTTTTTATGATATCACACACATACACACACACACATTTATATGAAGAAACCACCACTATTATGCAAAGAAAACCACAACACTACAAATAGCTACGTAACGTAAACATTGCATTAGTTCCATCTCATCATTTTTGCATGTTACTATAAACTGTATGACATAGCAATTGTATGTCATATTACGTACATAATAACAAATAAACACTTCCGACATCCTTTCTTTAATTTTATGTGGTCTTACATTCACCAATTGTATATTATTCATTCAGCCATTGTACTACTTTGATACTAAACAAATATATAAATTTCTCTTCAAATTAAGGTATAAATCAGTGAAAGTTTCTATACTAAATATAGTAGTAAATAGAAATTTATTGAATTTAAATAATATACCCATGAATGTTACCTTATAAGTCGATCTTAACACAGCAATAATAAAATGTGTCGTCTATATTACACATTCTGTATTGAATTTAAAAAAATTAACCAGTAAAAGTTGGAATTTTAGTGCAATGATTTCTGAGTCTTGTTCACCTTCGTGTGGATTGCATTCCATTTCTAAATTAAAAGCAACAATTATTTCTTTCAATAAAAAGTATAATCTTTTGGTATTTAATCCACAGCAAAGTCAACACATTGTGTTGGCGGCATTCCTATAATAAAAAGACATTTTTCTACTTCAAAGCAGAATATAAGTGAAACTATTATTATTATATTAAGACAATCAGATCCTGAGGTCAACTCTCTGCGATATGATATCATTTTTATGGAGAATTATCAAAATTATTTTGCACGATTTCTATTCAATTTAATTAATCATTTAACTGAAGTCTTATTCTCTTCGCGGAGTGGGGAGTTTGTTAATTTATAATTAATTGTAAAACTGGAGTAAGAGAAAGTTGTGTGAGTGTTTCACACTAGATTACTTTTTCTTTTCTTTTTTTAAATTAAAAGGTGAGATAAAATTAATATATCTTACTTCTATTTAGAAGGAAATAATATTATAATGGGATCCGAATCGTTAAAGATTCGTAGGATTCGAAGAACGATCCGAAACAATAAAGATTCATAGAAGCCGATGATGAATGAAGAATCAAATATTAGAATTCTCCCTCCCTAGTTTAGGGCCTAGGTAGGGAGTTACTAATGTTTGATTCCTCGTTCTTCGGTTCGTATGAATCTTTAATGATTCGGATCGTTCTTTAGATTCTATGAATTTTTAATGATTCGGATCCTTCTCCGGATCCTATGAATGTTTAATGTGAGAAATGAGAAGGCAGATGTGAGAAGGAGAGAACTAGAGAGATAAATTTAGGAATGTTAAGATGATGTTTAAGATAGTGTGGAAATAAACTTGATTATATGCTGAAAGCTGATACAAAACACAAATTGCAAGTACTTTACACTGGTTATAAGATAATGAGAATAAAAGTAGCGAGAGAATAATTAAGAGAGGGACAGACTGCCTGAGTATTAGGAAGTAAGTAGAATGATGTTGATTGACTGGTGTCGATAACTGTTCTCAACTGTTCTCTTTGGGCTAGCTCGGGTCTCTTTTATATTTAGAATTCTCCCTTACTAGTTTAGGGCCTACGTAGGGAGTAACTAATGTTTGATTCTTCGTTCTTCGGCTCCTTTGAATTTTTAATGATTCGGATCGTTCTTTGGATTCTAAGAATCTTTAGTGGTTCGTATCCCATTACAAATACAATCGGATCAGATAAAAAAAAGTCAGAGAAATTAAGTCTTAACGAGCATAAATAAGAAAGTAAAAATTACACGGATTTGGATTTTCTACTTCTCTCTTTATAGTGTCCGACAAAAAGTAAGGATTTAAATTAATCACTAATCAGAGACATTTTCCGTGGTAGCCTGCTTCATTT
>JAAEAF010012526.1:0-17697 GCA_011037195.1 Triatoma infestans | reverse complement strand
CCTCTAAGGGGCCCCCGGCTGACGAATTTACTTGATCAATATCCATGAATTAAGTAAAAATTCATCTCCGGAGCTTTCCACCCTCCATGGAACCTCACAATTTGGGACGCTATAAAAAAGCGCCAGAGCTACCCTGGAGATGTGAGCCAAGGCCCACAATACCTAGGAGCTTACCCATGCGTGTTTTACGCTAGCCGATTGACCAGAGCTGGGTTAGGCTCTGGCCGCCTGTTTAGCGGAGTCCGGAACCAAAGTGGCGTGTTGGACTGCCAGGCCTGCTGAGGTATCTTGCCTTTAGCGTGAACCGGCGTCCTCAACCACCAGGACTTCCTTTCCCCAGGACACAGGTATCCACACGCGACAAACATGTGGGTGGCACCAGCACTTGCCACTGGCATGTAAGAGTATAATTGTGTAAGTGTATAATGTTGAGGCGTTTAGGTGTAGGGGGGGATGCAGCATGAACTCCCACGGAGGCTCCGCATCAAAAAATTCGCTGCAAGAGATTCAGGCCGCACATAGATTATGGCGACCTAAACAGAGGGCAGAAATGTTTCCACCAACTCACACTCCTAATGGGAGAACCACTGCACTTGTTAGTCTGTAATTGTAGCTGAGTACGTGGAAGTGCTAGGTTCCCAAATAGCCCGAAGGCTACTCTCAGCCTTCACCCTCCAGCTTGGCCACCCACGCTTCCACAAAAGTGGAGCGCAGATGTTTCCGGAGCCAGCGACGAGGACGCACTGGATAGGTTAGAATGAGGTTCCGCGACGGAATAGCCGTCTCAAGCAACATAGGAAAGTTTCGCCCTATGTGAGTAAAAATACTCCCTCAAACCTTTGGCTCCCTGCCTATTCGCTGCTTAAAATTCACTATTGAAACAAGATAAACGTAACACTGGAGCCCCGGAAAAGAGTTGCTGAACTGAGGCAACTACAGACCCTAAGATGCGGCAGAAGAGAAATAAACTGAAAGAGAAGGAGGGGTTCAATAAATTGGGAGCTTATACAGCTTAGCAACAGGTCGGACTAAGGTGTTCGAGGCGGTGCGAAGCTGGACCTTTCTAACGACCCCATCCGAACCCTGATAAATTTCAGATACCCTGGCCATAGGCCATAGAGTAGTCGGTAAGTTAGGTTCGTTAATGATCATCAGGTCACCCTTAGCCAAATTCGGCTGATATACTGTCCACTTTCGTCTTGGCTGTAACGTATATTCTGTTCTCCATCGCACCCAAAAGTCTCTAAGCGAGAGGAGTTCTGTGCTTACTGTGAACGTGTGCACATCGCTCTGTGTTGAATTCAGTTTTTTTGGTAGTTACAGTTGACGTATTGACTTGAGACTTTCACAGTAGATCACTTAAAATACTAAGTTTAATAGCGTAAAATTTTACACGAATCCGAATGGTATTTATTGAGCTATAAATTAACTTTTGTATTAATAGGAATAAGAATTTAGTTTGTTTCAGTGGATAAGTGGGGATTAGTGTACTGGTGGCATAGTGGGGATATTACTTACCTGAGCCGGCCGTTGATAAACTTTGGTATTGTACATACTACTTGTATTTACTTTCGTCATATGCATTTCTATTAAAAAATATATTTTATTTGAAAATTATTATGTCTACGCAAGTAACTAATGAGCAGCTCGCTGCATTAATAGAAAAAATGAGTTTGCATCTTCAAGAAGAAATACGTAAGAATTCTGTTGAAATTAAATTGTTTAGAGAGCAGATAGAAGAAACTAGGAAACATGTTCTCGAAGTAGAACATGTTCAAATGGCTATAGTTAAGCAATAAACCGAGCACGAGACTCAACTTAAAAAATTAAACGATTTCTACAGAAGAAATAATCTGATTATATTTAATGTAGAAGAATTTCCAGAAGAAACTAAGTTTAATTTAATACAACGCATCATAGAAGTGTTTTCTACTAATGTGGAAGTTATTCTGACTCCTCAAGACATTGACAACATAGTCCATGGCTAAAAACCATGGTAAAAGACCAGTGTTACTCAAGCTGCATTCCTTCTGGCAAAAAATAACTGTACTTAAATCTGCAAAAAAACTTAAAGGTATAAACATTGTTGTTTCAAACCATTATTCCGAGAAATAAGAATTATTAGAAGAAAACTAATACCGTATTTAAGAGAAGCTCGTGGAAATTACAATGTAGCATTCTTGAGATATAATAAATTGATTATTGATAAAAAAGAGGTTACTTTAGACGATTGTATAAAAGGCCTACACAAGTGTACAGATAAGCAAGCATGAATTTACTCGCAATTACTAATAAGCCAGAAGGAACAACCGACACCAACAAGAGCGTAGAGAAACCAAAAAATAAGCCTAAAAGCCCCAAAAGTAAAAGTCAATCAAAGAAGAGGAAAACAGCGTCAAATGGTTCAGTAGCTGCGCCGCTGAGGAAATTCGGATCTCTCGAGACGTTTATAAAGAGATTTGATTCTACATCTGAAGAGGGAGTTATATCAGATCATCCAACAGATAGTAAATAGCAGAGAATATATAGCGATCGGAACACCATAGAAGTACCAGGTAACCGAATTATGAGCTAGGCGATTCTAATTTTGATTTATTAAAAATTTGTTTCTGGAATTTAGATGGTTTCGAAACACTCAATAACTTAGATAACACAGAAATAGAGATATTATGTACTTTTAATATAATTTGTTTAGTAGAAACTTGGCTTACTACAGTTGATATAAAATTGCCCAGTTTTATGAAACAGTATAATATTTATGTGTCGAAAGCAATTAGAGAAACATCAAGAGGCCGGGCTAGTGGCGGATTAATTATTTTATTTCAGAATTATATAAATAAGGTAAAAATAATTGAATTTAATGAATTATATATAATTATCGAATTTTTTCTAAATGCTGAAACTTTTATATTATGTAATGTCTACTGGCCACCCTCCGCAGATATTGACAAGTGTACTGAGATACTTGATCGATTATTATTTAATTTGGAGACAAGCCCTAAATCTGTTTATAAAATTATTGGGGGAGATTTCAACTGCAGTATCGGGAACCTGAACTGTTTTAGAAATGACTTTTTTGAAGGTCTATGGGGTGAAGAGGTGCGTTTTAGACAAGAAAATAAACCATAAAGGTAGAATGCTTGTAGAGATTATGGAGTCTCAAGGTATGTTTGTCTGTAATGGCAGAAGCTATTCTGATACCCCGGCAAATTTTACTTATGTTTCTACTAACGGTAATAGCATTATCGATTTAGTATGGACAGATATGTTAGCTTTAAATATTGTTCATGATTTTAAAGTAATCAATCTAACCGAGCAATCAAATCATTTATTATGCGCTTTATCCTTAAATGTAAATACTAATAGTTTTAACTTTATAATGGAAAAGCATATTCAATTAACGAGTACATTAGATGGGACATTAACAAATTAACTTTATTTCAGAGCAATTTATGTGGCAATAATATTTATTTTAATAGTACAAAAGTAGAGGAACTGAATGATAACTTTTTAGTAGGAATTTATAAATCGGCAATTAACAGTGGTATGTTAGTAAAGACATGAATTTATAAAAATAGTTTTAGACAGAATAGTAAACCTTGGTTTAATACGGATCTTAGAACTATGAAACGACAAGTTAGGTACTCTTATAAAGAATACCGAAAAGATGTAAACAATTCCGTTCTGCTCCAAGATTATTTACTACTGAAAAGTTATTACAAAACTGCTTTAATTAAAGAAAAAAATAATTGCACTTTAGAAATAATGAGTAAATTCGCACATGTTAGCAACAGCAAAGAATTTTGGAGTACTGTTAAACTCTATAACTGAAAGACTATACAATGTGACAACATCAATAACAAAATTTGGCTCGAGTATTTTAAAACTCTTTATCCACCCAGAGATAATTATGTAAATTATTCATTTCATTCTGTTTGCACCCATTTTTAGATCGAAACTTTCAATTAAGAGAATTGCAATCAATAATAAAACATTCTAAGAATAACAAATCGGCTGGATTAGATAAAACTCCGAATGAAATTTTTAAAAATTTAACACCGGAATGGGAGCACTATTTGCTAAATATGTTTAATACCGTCTTAGAAAATAAACAAATTCCTAAAAAATGGTCTAAAATTCAGTTATATTTGCTATATAAAAAAGGTGACAATTCTAATCCCGAGAACTACAGGGGCATAGCTCTGATAAACTGTACTTGTAAATTGTTTACTGGAATGTTATCAAAGAGAATAATGCAATGGGCAGAAGAAAATGAAATTTTCTCTGAGGAGCAGGCTGGTTTTAGACAAAATCGCAGTTGCCTTGATCATATATTTACGCTCGCTTCAATGATTGGAATCCACACTAGATTTAAAAAAAGTTATTTTATCGGCATATTAGTGGACTTTGAAAGGGCATTCGATTCCATTGATCAGGAAAAGCTATATGGGATTAAGTAGTAAAATAATAAGAATTTTGAGAAATTTGTATGTCAATGTGGGAATGTTTTTAAAACACAAATTACATGCAGAAGAAATCGAGATTACTAAAGGGGTATTACGAGGCGATTGTTTAAGCCCGTTGTTATTCATTCTATTTATCAACGATATAATCGATTATTTTGATCAGCATAACTCTAAGGGCTTAAGTATAAATAGTAGAAGGGAAGTAGCCATGTTGCTATTCGCCGATGATGTTGTGTTAATCAGTCAATCTTGGAGTGATGCTGTTAGCAAGTTGAAAATACTTGAAAATTACTGCAAAAACAATTCGATTACTTTAAACCCAATAAAAACAAAAGTGATACCATATAGTAAGGCTAATAGAACTAAACATATAAAAGACCTTTATTGGCAAGGAGAACCCTTGAAATTCGATAAACAGTATATATACTTAGGAGTCCCTTTTGCTGCAAATTGCAAATTTAAACGTTCGGCACAATACTTCTTAGATACGACGCCTCAGGTTGGCAAAATTATCAGCATTTTATGTAGAAGTAAATGTAATAGCTGGGAAGCGAGGTTAAAACTGTTTGATGCGATAATTTCTGCTACACTTCTTTATGGCTCACAATTTTGGGCCCAGCAGTATTTGCACACTGTAGAAAGAGAGCAGGTGAGATTTTCAAACAGCTCTTTTGTTGGCCTAAAAGCACTCCCGACTACATAGTCCGATTAGAAACTGTAGGGTTCCTTTAAGCGCGGCAATTTTTAAGAAAATGTTGTCATCTGGCTTCGAGTTCTGATAATGGAGGAAACCAGACTTCCAAAACTATGTTTTAATAGGCTTTTGGAACTGAACAGATTAAAGAATAGAGGAGCAGAAAGGAATTGGATCAGTCAGCTGCGGAGATGGTTAACTGCAATTGGGGAGCCTGAAATCGTTGATGTAACTGATATAAATATAGTTAAACAAAAGATTCAGAGTTTAATAGATAAGTGGATAAATCATTCAGTTTCATTAGACATACAAAGGGCAATAAACCCAAGTTATAGTTCAATCTATAGACATATAAGTGGGCTAGGTGCAACAGAAGATTACCTGAGATGCAGTAGTGCGATAGATAGGATTAGGGTGGTAAGTCAGCTAAGAGTATCTAGCGACAAATCAGTAAGAATATGGTCCAAAAGTGGTGGCT
Source organism: Triatoma infestans (assembly GCA_011037195.1). NCBI lineage: Eukaryota > Metazoa > Arthropoda > Insecta > Hemiptera > Reduviidae > Triatoma > Triatoma infestans. The sequence continues at coordinate 12,059 of JAAEAF010012526.1, read as the reverse complement.
ACCATCATATTGATACTTCGTCTGTTTGTATAGTCTGTAACTCAGGTAAAGATGAAACTCTGGAGCACCTGTGAATGCATTGTCCCATTTATGAACCAATTAGACAACGTTACCTGTCAGAAATTATTATCAGCAAAACTAATTTAAGCGATCTTCTAATTATACCTAATAAAAACCATCTAGATAAAATTTATTTTTTTATTTCAGAAGCATTAAAATTAAGATCATTTTGCCTTGAGGAATAGTTTGTCTGTAAATAAATAAAAGGTTTGGAAAAGAGTATTTAATGCAATACAATAATAATAGCCAACAATTATATAGTAAGGATAATAATTATAAAGAAGTAGTGTCATAAATAATTTTCTAATTTTATCATATTTATTTTACTTTATTTTTTACCAAATTTTTATTAATAATTAAATTGATAAACATTAAGAAATATTTGTTTTATTTTTTTAATCATGTGTCTATAGAGTAAGAAACTATTATTTAATTTATAATAAAATAACTTGTAAATATCATATTATTATAAAGCACAGAACCCCTGTAATGTGTAACTATAGCACTAAATACAGTACGTTTATCTCTATCTATCTATCTACCTATCTATCTATCAATCTCTAAGCGAGAGTTGCAGCCATCGATAAGAGCGCAGCGAACACTAGAGGAGGACGAGATTCGCCTCTGGAGGAGTAAAAAGGTGTCAACCTATCAAAAAATGACCGGGAAGGAGAGCTGAGGAGTCCAATAGATCGTTGGAAATGGGTGTTATAGGACGCGAGTTTAAACTTTCTTCAATTTGAGTAATTAAGGAAGACAGCACAGATTGCGTGGGAATATGGCCCTTTAAAATTCGTTTAACGAAGTTGGTTCCACAATCAGAATATATTTGGTGACGATACCCTCGGCTGCAATGAATCGATTGAGTACATTAATGAACTCGGCGGAAGATAGATGAGAAGCCCACTCTAAGTGAATGGCCTTTGTAGAAAAACAGATGAAGATACAAGTATAAGCCTTCATAATTGGCGCCTTCTTTAAGGAAGGTGCCTTAGTAAGAAGGGGACCAGCAAAGTCCATGCCCGTATGATAGAAGAGTGGTGAGGAATTTACTCTTGGGTAAGGTAACTGCCCCATAAGGTGCACCTGATGGCGAGGTTTTGCTCGAAAACAGGTAACGCACTTATAGATACAAGAATGAATGTTCTGTATGGCGGATAAAATCCAAAAATTATGGACTAGCAGATAATGGGCTTAGTTGAGGCCTGCATGAAGATAGTTCACAGAGTAGTGACGTATAAGCAGACTAACCAGCGGGTAAGATTTTGGCAGCAAAATGGGATGTTGCTGCCGTACAAATAGAGAATTGGCCAGGCGGCTACCAACCCGAATTAGTCCCTGGGGATCTAAGAAGGGAGCCAAGCGCCGAATTTTGACAGACACTGGCTTATGATTTGATAGGGCGTCCAACTCAGTTTGAAAAGACTGGTGTTGATGACGAACGTATGTGTTAAAATGTGGGGTCGCAACTTGTCATAATCGCCAACTCAGCACTAGTTTGACCACCCTTAAGAGCATTGACCATGAAGATACAGCGTGAAATAGGTCAGTCTGAGCGACAATCGCAGCACAAGTAGGAACGACTGAAGGTGAAAGCTCTAGCTGGGAACGATCAATCTCGGATCTCGGTTGATCGAGATTGTTGGAACGCCATGAGTCAGGAGTAGATAGCCAGTCCGTGGGCTATGCCACCCCTGTGGACAGTTAGCAAATTGGGGTACTGAAGAGCCTCTAGATGCCAGATCGGCTGGATTCGATGCTGATGGGACAAAATGCCAAATGGCAGAGGGTACCCAATCTGAGCTTTGTGAGACTCGATTGGCTATATACAACTTAAGCTTCTAAGGCTCGATTTTAATCCAGCTGAGGATGATTTGAGAATCGGACCAAAGATCCGAACATCGTTAATGCTCAGACTGTCAGGTAATAGATTCACATGCTGGTGAACCAGAAGAGCGAGGAGGTGAACCCCGCAAAGTTCCAACCGCGAAATAGACTGGGTTTTTCATGGGGCAACCCGAGTTTTGGCCACAACTAAGGTTGACGACTCATTAAATGTTCTTGAAAGCAAGTACAAGACTGCGGCAAAGCCGCGTTTTGAGGCATCACAAAAGCCATGCAAAGTATAACATCCCGATGCCCATTCAGCCGGGGAGCGGCCTGCGAATAGACATGGCGGACAAATTAGTAATATATGAAACAATAGAAGACCATTCTTGCACTAGGTCAGTGCCTAAAGGGGTGTCCCACTCAAGGGGGTGGCACCAGAGGCACTACAAGAAACATGTGGCTGTCATAACATAAGGAGACAGCCATCCACACGGATCAAATATTTGAGCTATCGTGGACAAAACCAGACGCTTAGTTAAATGAAAGGTTTGATATCCACACTTACACCTAAAATATCCTTAATGTGATCCCAGTGGGTTGTATGAGGATTATCGGAATTGGTCGCTTGCTCTGGAGACAAGCAATGATCCGATGGGATCCACTTTAGAATTCGGGGTTCATTAGAAACCCATTTTCTTAGAGTAAAACCTCCAATGGCTAATAAAGTCACCAATTCGGTTTTAAGAAACACAGCTTCTGCATGGTATTTGCCCCGACACAAATATCATCTAAAAAAACATTGGTTTTATGAGCGTTAGCCGCTCGTGGGAACCGGCAGGGCTCATGATCGGCCAGCAAAGCTAGAGTTCTTAGGACAAGATATGGCGCGGACCTCGTTCCTTAGGTGACAGTAGTCAGAAAATATGTTTGGAGCGATTTGTGAGGATTATCTCGCCATAAAATGGCTTGGTAAGTCCAATCAGCTGGATGGACCTTAATCTGTCCAAATATCTGTTGAATGTCTCAGGAGAAGACAAAAGGAAAGCGTCGAAATCGCACAATAATATCAGAAACTAGGGGTTGAAGTTTAGCGCCCGCAAAGAGCTGGTCATTTAAAGAGCAACCGCTTGATGTTTTCGCACTGGCATGAAAAACTACCCGAATCTTGGAATTATCCTCATGTTTCTTAAAGATACCGTGATGGAGTATGAAATAAGGCGGCGTGGAAGTTACCTTGACCATATGGCCTTGAGCGGAATAGTTCTGCACAAAATCAACATACAGTCCCTTAAAATGCGAGACCCTTTGAAACCGTCGCTCCAAAACCATGAAGCGTGATCGCGCATTGTGAAAGGAATTCATTAAGAGCAGGAGCCCTTGACATGCGCCCTAGAGTAGTAGCCTTGAAATACATCTCGCATGGCTTACAATATTGTTATACAATATTAAAACATGTAATATACAATGTACGAGTTATGCGTAAATAAACGGCTCTGGATCCAGGGGTACTGGCCTGGAGAAAAAAAAAGGAAAAATATACATTATACCACATATACATTATACACATACACAGCACAATAATACAAATTATGGGGAAAAAAAGTTGACGGTGAAAGGAAAAATTAGATTCCATAATGGACAGTTCTTTTAAGAAAAACTGTCTAAAGCAAACTTAAAAGGAAAAATAAAATGAAGAAAAAAAATAATTGAATTTTCTAGCGATGAAGTGATGTTGGCACTCTTGTACAATTTACTAAAGTTGAAACGTTCGATTACTATCTGTTAACTTTTATCAGCCATCTAGTTATCTAACACTGCAGCAGCTCTTTCCTTAGATGCGCTGGTAAATTAAGGTAATTTGATTGGCGTGTGTTGATTGTAATTATGATTGTGCGTTTTGAATTTTTTTTTTTTCACTTTTCGCAATTTTTTCGAAAATGGCCCACAAGTTTTCTTTAAACTTACCTACCAACCGTATACATAATACCTATTATTTTGCAAAAATGATGCATTTCAAAAGTCTCTACTTTGAAATAAACTGGAACAGCGACTCTACCGTATTCGTTTTTGAATTTTTAGGATTTTTACTGCAACAATATTATAACTCCAACAATATTATAACTCCAACAATATTGTAACTCCAACAATATTCTCTATATTTGGACTGCTATTTCACATATTTAAACCTATCTCATTTTTATTTAAAAGACTTTCCAGTAAAACTGATTTTGGAGGAACTCCGGAGGATTGAGAGTTAGATTTCAAGAACTTTAGGATTGACGCAGACGTTTGCCGCTAGAAAAGACAGTGTAAACACATTCAGGTACCCGATTTTGATTAGAAAATTTGCCAATTAAAATTGAGATATCTTCTCCAAGAGAAACTCATCTGTGAGATATCTGCACCGAGAGAAAGTCATCTGTAACAGCTTTAGCGGATATTTTACTATTTCTGGGAATCCAATAACTACACTTGTAACAAAAGTTTCAGAGAGGTAATAAAAGTTAAGTACTTCATAATGGCGGTTTAAGTTAGCAAGTCACAAAATATACCAACACGTGCACACACACCCAAAAATATCCACCAAATAACCTTCATACCCCCTGAGGGTGGGTTTGGCTACGTTTTAGAGTTGGTTTTCAGGAGCCTTGTGGATATCTGTGTGGGAATGTGTATGTGAGTGTGAACAATGAGTAGGAGGGGACTTTGGAATTTAAGGGGCAGCAAGAAACATCACCGAACTATAATGTGGTGGACCACAATTCCTTCTGGAGGCCAGCAAGCACCATACCACTAGTGACCAGTGACAAATGCCCCTCTAGCCTGGCGACCTCTTCTCTTAACACCAGAGAGAGAGGAGTTACTAGTGCTCACTCACCATGGCTACTGGTGAGTATATATATAAATATGTGTGTGTGGGTGTTTTGTATGTTTGAATATATACGTATATAGGCCGAACAAACATACTGTTGGCACATATCCACAAGCCCTACAGTGATCTTCACATCCTGTACCCTGCCCTGCATCATAGCACCAAAGCTGTTATATCGGCCGTTCAATCATTCCATTTTGTTTTTGTACCGTCATTAGATCATTAGTTATGGCCGTCTTAAGTAGCAAAAAATTGCATATATTTCTTATTGTGATCAAAAGAATGCTAACATTTAGTTCTTATTTTTAAATTGGCTGACAACGTCACTCTCGTTCTTTGGGACATCATTTTTACTTTCTCGAACAACATTTTTTATTTATTTGCCTGAAGATATAAAAATAGAAATGGCACTTCAGCGACAATGCATTATAATATAACAATGTAATGTGATTTGTCATGTCGACATTGAAATTTTTTTTGAAAATGCATATTTGAAGTCCTGAAATTGAAAAACTAATTTTTAAGAAATATATATATATATCCCGGGGCGGGTGTTGGTGTGGTGGTTATGAGCATGGACTTGTAAGTGGGAGGACCCCAGTTCGAGTCCAGCGTATAACTGCTAAATTTTATATTTGTTTAAAAAAAAATGTTAGTAGTAAAGTAGGTGCTTCCGCCCCCGTCCACGACACCTAATTTGGTAGTTGGATGTTAAGCCCGCCTAAAAAAATAGGCATTACTTTACTCTTTTTTATATATATATCTCCCAATATGTTTGTGTAAGTGTGAAAAAATTGTCTCCAAAACAAAACATCATCGCAGAAGCGATGAAAAGAAAGTAGACAGGAGATATTCCAACTTGTATTACCTTTCTTGGTGCAATTTTATTTACTTATTAGTAAATTAATATAAGAGACAATGAGATTACGAGTCTGTTTTATTGATGATCCATCCATTTTGAATTCAAAATATATGTTGAAATGTGAATATCTCTTTATTAATGATCGATCAGTGCTATATAAAATTCTTTCAAACAGTGGAGAAGAAAAATAGCGAGAGAAATATATTTTGTCTCCATATTGTATTGTTTGTCCGGAGCTCGTCTAGATAGTTAAACAAAAGTATAAGCATTACATGAAGCTCGAATGTTGGGAAAATCAACGTAGATAGATCTAGAATAATGTTTCTAGCATATTTAACTGGAAGATGTTTTCATAATGTAATAATATTTTCTTAATATTTGAAATATCCCAGTGATTGTGATGGACATACGAACAGACATTCTATTCACAATTTATATTTTACAATTTATTGAGTCAAGACAGAAGAATATAGAGAGGGTAGAGTAACAGAGCGAAGAGTGATAATTGCAGCGTGAAGAATGTAGAATGGTCGCGCTCATTGACGTGAGTCGCCTGAAGAATGATGTGGCTAGTTAGAATTCTTGATCTAGCAGTCGATTACCTAGGATGGCTAGCTTCGTTAATCTTACAAGGTTATTCTTAAGTTTTGTCTGGCGAATGTTATTTGGCGACTCTTTGTTAGGCGTTCATTTTATCCAGTTCCTCCTACCTCTAGTGGAAACTAAGGACAGCTTCAGGTGGGAAGCTCATTTGACAATTCATTACAGAGGTTGCAATGAGTAAATTAAGTGCTCTCGTAGGCACGATTGAGGTGTTTGCTGTGATTAGAATTGATACTGTTGAGTCCACCGTATGTGTGGCGAATTGTTGTCTGGTTTCCATAACAATGTTTGGTCCATCTTTAACCTGTGTCTTTCTTTTGCTTTGCATAGGGAAGTGCTTTGATCATATGTGTTTGAGTTGCAGAGAAACTTTTCAGAGAATAGTCTGAAACTTTGTGTTGAACAGAACGTTCTATTAACTATGTAATACAGAGGCGGGCAATTGCAAATATTTACTTGTTGTGGTGGTTGGTTCCGCAAAGCTGGAAAGCATCAGAGACATTTTCCGTGGTAGCCTGCTTCATTTTGTGGTCATCGACCGGTTTTGGGCGTTCGCCCATCTTCAGGATGCATTTTTCAGACAGTGTGACAACACAGACTTGCATGTTTCCATTACTGGAAATGGATACAACCAGGTCTTATGGAATCTATTCTGAATTCAGCTCTCAATAAGCAATATAAATATGAAATTACTACACTCGAGGAGCGTTCAATAAAAATTACACTTTTTTTAAAAATTTTCTAATATTTCGACAAATTTATTGTCTTCTTCAGGAATCTGTACAACAACAAAAAAATAATAATAATAATCATAATATAGATAATAGTAATAAAGAAATAGTATTGAGACAATCATTAAATAACAGAAAAAAAAAATTTAAATTACTTACAAAACTAAAAAAATTGTTAATTGGGGTTACATATAATTTTCATTAAACACACTAAACACAAAACATATACTAAACAGAACTTGATACAAGCAATGAACTACAACATCAGAAATGAAGGTATGTGGTAGATGAAGAGGTTATTAAAAGGTAATACTAGGGAGTGGGTGATGGAAAGGAAAAACCAAGTCTTATGAAGGATGGGAATTTCCAGGACGGGGGTTTAGGATACTGTTGTAGATGATTGATAAGTTGTTTGTTTTGGATTGATTGAAGTTCTGTGTTTTTTAATGTTTATCATTTCTAAAATGTTTCTTTTTTTCTTGTTGGTGTTGGTCGCAAGAATTGTAGGGTTGTCATAGTCAAAATTGTGGTCAAATTCAATATGACATCTTGTGAGGGCGGTAGTCGTGTCTTTGTATTTTTTAACTTTGCAATCCTATTAGTGTTGGCATAGCCATTTCTTTAAATACTGTGAAGTCTGTCCAATGTATGTGGCTGGGCATTGTTTGCAGTCAATTTTGTAAATTAAATCTGAACGTTGAGTATTAGGAGTCGTATCTTTAAGTCCAGTAAACATTTTTTGACAAGTATTGGAACTTTTGTGTGCCCCAGAGATGTTGTAAGTCCGAAAGATTTTTCCAATTTTTTTCGGATAGATTTTTAATGTAAGGAATGGAGATATAAGTGCAAGGTGATTGTGAGGAATGTGTAGGAGACTGTAATCTAGTTATGCTGGTGTTATGGTAGGCAAAGTGATTAGTGACTTCTATAACTATATTTTGTATAATATGGGTGGGATAGCTATTATTTTTAAATATGTGGTGATAAGTAATAATTTGTTTTGGTCATGGAAACTGAGATGACTAAGAGATAATAGACGCCTTGTGAAGGACCAATTTGGCAAGTGGGCCTATTTTGAGGGTTATTACTAGTTTCGTTACCATTATTATTATTATTATTATTATGACTATACTGGGGTCTACCTGGATAAGAGTTAAATCGTGAATTAACTCGAGGATTATGATTGTTACTATAATATTGATTATTATTATTATTATAGCGATTATTACTATAAACCCTGCGATTGAAATTTTTTGGAATATTAAAATTGTTAGCCATTTTGCCAAAGTTAATACGAGGTTTTGCTTTAAATTTGTTGGTACAGTCCACGTCAAAATGTGAAGTTTATTTTTTGAAGATAAGGATGATGACAATGAAATTGTAGGAAGCGGTCAGATCGAATGGACTTCATCACTTTTACAATAATTGTCTCAACACTATTTCTTTATTATTATTATCCATATTATGATTATTATTATTCGGAAAATTTTTTCAATTTTCCAATAAAAGTGATAGGTTGATATCTGTGTAAATAGTATTCCAAATTTAAATTAATTCTTTACAGCCTTTTTAGAGAAAATTTCACAAAACTAAAAACCCCAATCAGTAAAGTCAAACTTCCGGTTAACTAGTTTTTCTCAAATTTGAAGTTTTAGCGCGTGTTCAATTTATGTTCATATTATACAGGTAAGAGAACCAAATTTTACTAAAGTGACCTATGAGGAAAGCTTAAAGTTCTATTCACCGCCCAACAAAGCAGATTTCCTGGCAAAGTTTCCAATAAAATTGATAAATATTGGTATGTTTACCTAGCTCAAATTGAAAATTAAAAATTAAATGAAAAAATGCTTGTATAAAATTCATCACTTTGATTTTGAAAAATATCTGTAGCTATCAAGAGAGTTTCCCATTAGTTTCTTCGTTCTCATCCATCTGATTGATATGAATTAATTTTTCTTGTATCACGTTAAGCGTCACGTGCTATCATTTCTGCGAGTATATTTTCAGCGGTACAGGTGTGAGTGAAGAAGTGTAGTGATTGTGTTGATCTCCTGGCATGAGGAGACGGTTAGCAGGGAGACATACAGCGAGCTTACCACCTAGTTCGTTCTAGAACGGCTTCAAGGGATGTGCCCTTTATTGTGCCATAGCCGAACAGTAGAGGATCGTCGATGAAGGAAAACAAGTCTGACGGGGAGGTTGTATACAGGGATAATGCCGTTCCAGGACGGTTGGTTGGTAACCCTGAGACATTGTCCTAGTAATTTATGGTGTAGATTAGAAGGAGGCAGAGAACCGGCGGTATGCGTAGTTTTGGGGCCGCCTTCCAGAAGGGGAAGGTGAAGCAAACAAGTCATCCATCTTGACCCCTTCTGGCCAAATTCTCTTCTTGTTCACAATAGCCTGAGTGAGGGCAACACTTGGACGACTATGACCCTCCATTACTTCGTTCACTTCATTCTATCACTGTAATAACAATAGACCGATATGCTCCGCAACAGTTTTTTTCATCAACATAATTAGAAGGTCAGTATCTTTGAGCTAAAAAAAGAAGTAAAACATAACAACAACCCCTCCTCCTGATGAGTTTTTAATTATTATTACATTAGTGTTTTCAATTCCACAAATATGGTCCGCATCTTGCGGATTTAAATTAGCTTTTTCGAAAAATAAAATAAAAAAAACCTTTAAAAAGTTTTTATTTTTTACTCTCTCACTCAATCTTTTTCTCTCGCTTTTCATTTAATAAATATTCTGAGATATTCTTCATTGATTAAAATAAAATTTATTTTCTGAATTACGAAATTAATCTTCATTTTTCAGTTTCCTTTGCAAAAAATCTAGCATTTAGGGACTTCTTGTCAAACAAGATTAGATCTATAGAAACCTCATGCAAAAAACAGGCTGTGTCAGACATTTGTACGGCCATGTGAGGCTCTTCCAGTTAGTTAGTGGAATTCTAGTTTTCTTACGTTTCCACCGAAGACGTTGGTACTGGGAGGGACCTTTATTACGGGATTCTGACTTTTTCCATTTAGTAGAACAATTTTAGTTCTCTTGTTCAGTCCTGACATCTGCTGTTTTTTGCTGACACAGTGTCTTCTAAACGTCCCTACTGACAGGGCATTAAAAGTACACAACCTATGGACAACTTTATAGTCTATCACGATTTGCTGAATCCAATTGAGTCTTTTTAGACTCATCCACCAGGATCCACCGCGGGCGATACTGGAATTACGAGTATGAATTTGATTCAAGGTGCAAATTTGATTGCCATCTCCTGCTGGCAAATGACAGCTATATGGTTCTGGGTTCCTGATAAATACTGTACAGTATTTGACCTTGGTCATAGATTAGCATTTATTATTATCATTAGAGTAAAAAGTTAAACATGAAAATTCAGATTCTGGATAAATGTTTCAAGTAGAAGTTATATTCATGTATTATGATCTTCATACATATATAAAGATATTTGTGCAACTAGTCAAATATTTTGACTTTTGAAAAAAAAGAGAAAAGATTCAGCAGATCCCACAGCTTCCGCTTACTACTGTAAGTGGGAAAATTGGAACAAAATTGTCGAAATTGAGAATTAACCGGACATATATATTTTGAAATTTTCTTGTTATACAAAAAGTGTGTTTAGCGAATGATCTGTGTATAATCTGACATGTTAATTGTATAGCTACTACTGTGGGTATAATATTAAGAATTCAACTAAGCGTTTAGTAAAAGTTCAATGTTTTGGGGAAATTTTAGAAATTGAATAGTAGTAAGCGCAACAGAAGAAAGTGGAGGGGGTTTTCTTCCTCTTCTAGTTTGACACGTTTTTTTGTTCACGTAACGGGTAAACTCAAAGGGGAAATTATAATGCAGTAATTTGAAAAGTGATTATTGTCATTCGAATGAGACGGAATATTTACATAATGATTACAAGCGAAATAGAACGATTTGTCTCGGCCAGGGTGATCATATAACATGTTGAAATCTGTGTCGGGGAGGCTCGAAGGAAGGAGTAACCCCCCCACAAGATTGCCGTGGTCCCTGCATATCGATCTGATCTCCCCCGCCTTCCTTAGAAAGTTAACTAATCAAAAGGGAACGCCAATGTTCTATGGACTTTTTCCATCCTATTTAAAAGGAAAGCGTATCTTATTTACCTGTAACAGTCCACTTTACTGTTAGATTAGCTTTTGCAATAAACGTTTTTGGGTGAGATTTTTTTATTGTGCTTTATTGCGACAGTATATCGATTCGTTTGTGTAGTTTGATCTAGTTCCATGGTACATCTGATTCTATCTAAACTACAACAGTTTTTCCATACTTTTCTTAATTTACGTTTGCAATTTTCTGCTTTACCAGTTGAAAGAAACATTTAACAATTGTTTACTTTCTCTTATTCCTAGTTAGAAGTAGTATTGAGATGTTGAAATTTTCTAAATTGAGTTTTCACCACAAACACAACGTCTTGAATACGAAAAAAAGTTTTTAAGCCAATATTTTTTATTGTTTGTGTGTGTATTGTTTTATAAACAAAATATCTCGAATACGAAAATTTGCAGAAGGAAATGCTTGATATTCTGTTTAGACATCATGATGGCAAAAGGCACAATTTGTCACAGCCCCAAGTGCGTCATTGAAGTGCGAAGGGATGCGGGAAGATATGCACAAGAGCTATTCTGGAGCTTAAGAATTTTTAACTCTAAATTTAGAATTGTGTAAATCAACATAAGCTTTATTTGTTAGTACTTTATAACAGCTCTAAGTTTGAAACTGTTGCAGCCTATTACAAACTTTACTAAAATCACAAAAGACGTGTGAAAACCCAAACAAGCCCCCCCCCCCAATAACTCCTTGAAATGAACTTTCTCTGGAAGAAGTTCCCGACAAAGTGAGCTAGCTGTCCGCATACACAGTACACAGTCACTGTAACAAATATAACGAAATTCGTGTTGTTTTTATTGATAACATCGTGGAAAATGAAATAATATCAGTGAAAATGCACTTCCGGACAACGATTTTATTCAAACTCAGAATTTTCACAACATATTTGATGTTATGAAGGTATTTGGTGAGGATCAGTCAGAAGAAACAAACATTC
>JAAEAF010012525.1:0-24180 GCA_011037195.1 Triatoma infestans | reverse complement strand
ATTTTTTTTTTGAAAATCGGAATTTTAGCCATCTATTTAGTTCTAATTAATTTTATTTGGTTTGCTAGAATTGTATAATTAACAATGATAGCAATTTGGAGGAAGACATAACATAACCCGTCCCTAAAAGCCCCCTTAAATGAGTTTACCCCTAGAAATGTATGAAAATAAAAGTTGTAGCCCTGGTAGTTCACATTTCTAGTTTAAAGAAAATCGTTGGAGCTGTTTTCGAGAAAATACTAGAAAATTGAAAAATACTTCTCACTAAAAACGCACTTCCGGTTTTTTTCCCAACACGGAATTCCAACAACATAATTTAATTCTAATTAATATTATTTACAAGATGACAGAATTGTATAGTAAACTGAAATAGCACTTTAGAGGAAAACCTAACCCCATGTAGTGGGTTCAGATGTCTTGGAGAGGTGTTGTGATGCGATGAATAGTTGGGTGTTAATTAGAGATTTTTAGAGAGTTGTTCTAACGGGGGAATTAGCTCTTCAGCCTACGCCACCACGAGAGAGATCTATTGTGGCGTTTCGAAAGAGTTGTTACTCGAAATGTGAACTACTAATTTACGAAAATAGATATATATTTTAACAATAATTTAAACGTTTGAAAGGATATAACTACAATTAATTTAAAATGATTTAAATGGTAACTAGAATGCACAACTATGATGATTGATGATAAATAATATATGTTTAAATACTTATATACGCTGATCCAATACTGAAGAATAATCCCCCCCTCTTCTTGTGGAGAGATGTTATATTGCCATCACTCACACATTGACAAGTGTGTAATTACGGGTCACACTAAAATCTCTAGCTGTGTGTTGACCCTAGGTCTTGAATAGGTCGGTAACAGGTGTGGCAACAGGTGATGGCAGTTATCAAAAGACTGTAGCCAGGTGGTCTTTTGAGTGTTTGTTTATTGGCGGTTATCAAAAGACTGTAGCCAGGTAGCCTTTTGAATGATTTGCTGACCCTTGTATATTGGCCAGGCGGCTTCCGTATACTGACCGTATAATGGCCCCTTTTGAAAGCAGTGTGCCTTTGGCGGGCGGTCCCTTTGACCGTGCACTGACCGCGGCTCTTGACCTGAATAATAGCGACTGGCTGGCACCACTAGTTATAATTTTTATAATTAAAAATTATATATTTTCCTTCTTGTTATCCATTACACCCATCTCTCCTCCCAAAAAATGCCCTTAAATGTATTTTTCCAGAGAAACTTTTTTTTTTAAATAAAAGTTGTAGATTTTTGTATGTGTGGTAACATTCACCAAGTTTGAAGAAAATCGTTAGAGCCATTTTTGAGAAAAGACGCAAGTAAGTGAAAAAAAAAACATTCAGTAAGTGGTACTTTCGGTTGAGAAATTTTTGACAGATGACTTACTGTCGGATCCCATGGTAATATCTTGAACTTTTTACGATATTTTATTTTTGAGCTATGCTGTTCACACATACACACACACACACACACACACCACACAAATACATATATAGGTGCGCAGACCATTTTCTAAAAACCACTTTTTTTGTACTCAGGGGATCTCAAAACGGATATTTCCGGTGAAAACTTGATATCGAAACTTCGGAACGATTACAATACTTCCTCTTACTAGGAGAAAGAGGAAGTAAAAAATAGTTGGAACAAGTAAAATGTTGGTTGGTTGAGGCCAAAGAAAAAAAAAACCTCTCAACTTTTATAGTTTATTCAATTTATACCAAAATTCACCTTTGGTGTCCTGAAATCAGGATCTAATGAAAAAAAAAAGAAAAAAGGTAACAAAGAAAATTGCAAATAAGTGGTGTGGAAAAAGTAGTGAATCAATATGTAAACAAAGGGTGGGATTAATGGACAGAAGAATGAACGCAAAATATTATCACACACAAATAATATATAAAAAATAAATAAATAAATAAAAAACAGAAGTGTCCTCAAAAATATCATTTCGTAAAAATTTATCAATTTGTTTAGAGTTTATGGGAATTAAATATTTAATATTAATTCCGATTCTTAAGATAATTTATCAATTAGAACTGTAAGTGTTTTACACCAAATTTATAATATTTAACATTTATCTGGACTATCACATTCACAGCTAACTAAGAAAATGTTCAAATGCTCTATACTTACGTTATTATAATGGCGATCAAAGTTGACATCATATTCAAGTTACTGAAATTATCAATATAATGATAACACATTATATAGTGTGGCAATAACATTCTAGAGAGTAAAGATGTTAGAACAATAAGTTTGGACACAAACTGGTGAAGTACCTGAGTGCAATTGTATAAGGGTAGTAAGTTAGAGTGGAGATAGTAGTTGGAACAAGTAAATCCCATAGGAAGGGCCACAAGACCAAAACCCCTATATATATATATATACATACACAACACTGTTACTTGTAGAGGAAGAAACCTTGACTGATGCGACCCTCTGTTTGAATTAGGAAAGCGGTTTGAGGACGGCGTTAGTTTGGTAGTATAGTAGTATAGGAGGGCGGTAGGTCGGTGGCAATTAGGAGCATAGCTTAACTGTTAACATTAGTCAAAGAGGGAGATTGTCTTCATGGTACTGAGGGTGATTTTGGGTTTGGTATATGCTGTGTATATGTGCGTGCCATTCTCTGTATTCGTACTTACAATATACTAATACAACACATTGTAGTTCAATGTATGTGAATAAGGTACTTTGGGAGTGTTGGAAGCGTAATCCTTGAATAATTCACACTGTTTAGTCTTGTATAAACCATGGTTTGTACCTAAGTGCCGTGTGTATTGGATATATTACTTAATCGTACCAATATAACATGTATCACAAAATCATTGTTATAGTTCCTTCAGAACTTTCTACTCGTTATAACTGAAATTATTTCCGTCTAGTGATTTTATAGAATTATTATTACATTGGATTTCTTTTCTACACTCACTCTCGCTAGATCTGTGTTCTTAATTACTGTAGACTGATAGTCTAGTCTGTAGACAACAGAATGATTTCTAGACTTGTAAAGGCTCTTGATGTCTTGTTAACAGTTTATAAAATTTCTGTTATAAACTGGCTTAGACTATCAAATTGACCTGCATTCATATAAAAATCTATGGGGAATTGGGCATCACTTGTTGCTTGAATCTGTAGTTATATCAAACGATGAAGTCGCTTAGGGCATGCCAGTTGTGCAGTTTATTGTGCTAGTAGCGTTATCCTGTGGTAGAAGTAAGAATCATGTAATTACTAGTGCAGGCTATGTGATTAATAAAGAAGTATAATATTTCAATCGCATTTCCAAACAGTTAAACTTTAGGAAGCTATTGTATTTAGAGGGGGGGTACTAGTACCCCGAAACACGTGTGAATGGTCGTGTGAACTGATCTTTTTTGTTGTAAATAAATAGGTTTTTTTTATTTTTTATTTACGGTAGGTTTTTTTTAATGTGATGGAAGAATATGGAGTACTCTACCACAACTTTTTAATTGAGTATAAGAATTGTCAATTTGTATGATAGAATTACAGGCATGAATGTATTTATTAGGATGAATATGTGTGTTTATAAGTATGAAAGTTGTTGTTGGGATGTGTATAGTAAAAAGCATGAATGTATTAGTTAGTATTAATTATGTACACAGTTGATTTTTTAATCTCAGTATTAGGCACTTATACTCTACCATAGTTTCTTTAATTAAAAGTGTAGTAATATATTGAAAGCTGTTCAATTTTAGTGTAATGTAAGTTACGCTCAATTAGTAATAAATCATTAAGTATGTTTTTTTTTTTGTGTGCTATGCCCCCTGGGTGCTACAGGCCTGCCCATAGCACCCGAACGGATGCCCAGTTGAACATCCGTTCTACAATACCTCCATCAGGTTAAGATCCCTGAGGAATCCTAATACCCTGACGGGCTCTAGAGAGGGTTTGTCTCCCTCCTCCACCTGTAGCTGCACAGGTCCTGAACCTTCTCTGAGTGGCAGCCTCGCAGTCTGTTAGGAGATGTATTGGAGTTTCCTCCAACTCCCCACAGAATCTGCATGAGCTGTCATTTTCCAAGCCCAGCTTCACCAGGTGTCCTCTAAGTCGGCAATGCCCCGTGAGGAAACCCGTAAGTACGCGGAGCTTGTTCTTACTCAATCCAATGCAGGCCTCCGACCTCCGTTGGTTATAATTTCCCAAGCAGATCTTGGCCTGCCGCAACCCGGGGAGGGAGTACCAGAGTTGAGATCTCTTCGTCTCCTCCTCCTTCCTAAGTTCCTCTAACAGAAACTGGTCGCTAATCCCACAAAAAGGTTCCGGCCCCAGAAGTGGGTCATAGCGCCTATCTTGGCCAGGGCGTCGGCCATCTCATTCCCTTCAATGCCAACATGCCCCGGTACCCACCAGAGTGCAACTTTGTTCCTGCTGCCCAGATCGTTAAGTTTATCTAGGCATTCCCAAACCATTTTAGAGTTAATAACTGGTGCACCCAGAGCTCCAATGGCTGCTTGACTATCAGAAAGGATTACAATCTCCTGATTCCTGTATCCCCTATCGAGGTTAAATTGAACACATCTTCCGATAGCGTATATCTCCGCCTGGAAGATGCTGGGAAATTTACCCATGGGTTCCGAGTGCTTGATCCTTGGACCAACCACCCCCGCCCCAGTCCCCTCGAGGGTCTTCGACCCATCAGTATACCATTTAATGGCATGTTCCTTGATGCCCAACAGAGCGGATCCCTCGCTCCACTCACTCTTGGACCCTAGCTTCGACGAAAAATTTTTAGCGAAGCTGTACCTCTTACCCATACCATCCCCAGGGAGGTGCCAGATGGGGGAGCCCAAAGGTGAGAATACCAACAATCTAACCCCCAGCCCTTCCCACCCTCCTGCGACACCCCTAGAGATCCTAAGAAGAGCCCCCTTCGCCGCCTTTTCCACCACTAGGTGCAAAGGTATTAAGTATGTTATCAGGTGCAAAAGACTTTATGTTTTTTTTCACGTTAAAAAAATAAAGTTTAAACTTCTGGCGGTTGATTTATGCTATTGATTTAATCATATTCAATGCGGAACGATCACAAAAATTACTTTCAGTTTTAAGAGACCGCATTATGTGCATTTATAGTAGGAACCCTGGCATCTTTTTTTTCCAGACAAAGAGGGCACGTATTGACTAAATCCGAATATGGGTGTCATCGAAGTTGTGTAAGAAAAAGTATAAGGAAAAGATTCCAAAAATTATCAACACTATATAAACTGTAAGTTAAAAAAAAAAAAAATAAGCCATTCTAGCTGTAATTAAATGTAAATGTAAAAACTGTACAATAATAAAACTAGTCATAAAACAATAAATCTGTTGAAAATATTATTTAGTTTTTAATTTGTTTATATCCATGAATAAAAACAAAAACAAGCACTTAATATTACTTTCTATTTTATTGTTGGAAAATAAAGAAAATCTAAAGCGTATGTAATAAAATTATTTGTGGTCATGTAATAAAACTGTATTTATTGTGAGAGTTATATAATAAATAGCCCAGAGAATAACCGTTAAGTTGAAACAAGACAAAAAAAATAACAACAAAAAAGTGGAGTTTATTACCATTACAATTAAAATTTTGTCAACAATAATAAATTCAAGTTTTTTGTTAAAAAGGGAATTAATTGTTCTGTTGACATAATTATGATAAAACGCAACAATAAAAGAAAAAAAAAAAAAATGAAATTTATTAGTAATGTATCTTTAGTTAATAAATGATTACTGCCTTAAAAAGGAGAATAGCGATAGTGTCAAATTTTCGAACTTCGAGATATCCTCGAAACATATGTTTTGACGTCCTTTGAGTTAGAATAAATAATCATACGACTTCTCTTACTCCAGCGCCCGCTCTAGTGGCCATTTTACCTGTAAATGTGAGAAAAATATTGATATGTTAAATACTCAATTAATAGAAAATTTCACGTCGATTATTTTCGTTCGCTAAAAATTTACAGTGCGTAGCGTATTTACATTGTTTATGTCTAAAAGCTAAAAATATTTACACTATTATTGAAAAATTAATACAGAATTTGTAAAGGACGATGCTTGAACTTGTTTGAACTTGCATATACTTTTCACACAACAGAATAGCATTAGCTCGCGAGCAGAGCACTGCTTCAGCTTGTGTTTGAAAGTGGTTAGATTTCCTTAAAAAAATAAAGATACTTCTGCAGTTGTTGGTTTCTTGGTATAAATTTTTTCTTTGACTATTCCTAAAGAAAAAATCAAGAGGTCTTAAATCTGGCAATCTGGAAGGCCAGCTTGCCGGTTCCTAGTCTCCCGATCCAGCAGTTACTGAACATCTCATTCACTTCTCTCCTCGCCACTAAGGCATAGTCTCGGGACAACCAAACTTGTTGCAACCACATTCTTGGTCTGACATTCCAGGCCACATCCTCCAGCAACTGTTGTAATTCATGATGAATAAAATTAGCGTATTCTTACCTTGTATATTATATATAGTATATTCTGTATATTGTATAAAGTATAGCTTCGCTAAAAACATTTTTAATTACAAAACATATATTCCCTTATGCAACAATACTCATTTTCAAAAATCTGCATGGTTGTGTAATGTGATAACGAAGAAGGAGTGATAACAGAAATATATAATTTTTAATTATAAAAATTATAACTAGTGGTGCCAGCCAGACGCTATTATTCAATACAATAGCTACGGTCAGTGCACGGTCAAAGGACCGCCCGCCAAAGACACACCGCTTTCACAAGGGTCAACAAATCACTCAAAAGACCGACCACCTGGCACTATATGTAACGCACATTTAATCATCACACATTCGAGTCACACTCAAACATCTCTTGCCGTGTGTTGACCCTAGTCTTGAACAGGTGTTGGCGGTTATCAAAGGACTGTAGCCAGGTGTTCGGTCTTTAGAGTATTTAGTTTATTGCCCTGTGTTGACCCTAGGTTTTGAATAGGTCGGTGAACAGGTGTAGCGACAGGTGATGGTAGTTATCAAAGGACTGTAGTCAGGTGGTCGGTCAGTGCACGGTCAAAGGACCGCCAGCTAAAGACACACCGCTTTCACAAGGGTCAACAAATCACTCAAAAGACCGACCTCCTGGCTACAGTCCTTTGATAACTACCATCACCTGTCGCTATTCACCGACCTATTCAAAACCTAGGGTCAACACAGGGCAATAAAGTAAACACTCTAAAGACCGAACACCTGGCTACAGTCCTATGATAACCGCCAACACCTGTTCAAGACCTAGGGTCAACACACGGCAAGAGATGTTTGAGTGTGACTCGAATGTGTGATGATTAAATGTGCGTTACATATAGTGCCAAGTGGTCGGTCTTTCGAGTGATTTGTTGACCCTTGTGAAAGCGGTGTGTCTTTGGCTGACGGTCCTTTGACCGTGCACTGATCGCAGCTATTGTATTGAATAATAGCGCCTGGCTGGCACCACTAATTATAATTTTTTTAATTAAAAATTCTATATTTCTGTTATCACTCCTTCTTGTTATCACATTACAGTTGCAATACCTCCTCTTACCAGGTGGAAGCTAAACTTGATATCCCGTTTAGATATCCGCGCAAACTATACGAACATTTCTGTCAATATACGTCAACCGGAAGTGCGATTTTATTGACTGATTTTTTTTTATTTTTTCCATTTTTTCGCGATTATCTTTGAATTTCATAAATGCCTATCACACTTTTAACTGAAATTTTTTTCCGGGAAAATGGAGTTTTTATTTAATTATTTTACCATAAAAATGGATTTTTCAATGGTTTCTGAAATTACAACAACTTTAAAGTTTATCGTAAAATACTACTTCCGTATAATATACGGTTCCATCACCTATATAAAGAGCTAGATTAGCAGCATTTTAAAAATTCCAAATTTGGAGAAAATTGGTTTTTCCGGTAATGCGAATTTATAAAATAGATTTTTGAGTTTTGGGTGAGGGAGAAGGGGGGGAATATTTCCAGAAACGGCTAATATGATTTACTATTAAATTTGTAATACTAACTACACAAGATATAAATCTTATCAATTTTATTTTTAACATTTCTTCTATGAAATTAATGTTATGAATTTCTGAGAGAATTTGTTACGTTTGTTAAATGTTATTGACACTGTCTTCTGGACGACAATCTAATCATTTTAAAAAAACTATGTGTGATTGGTGTTAACCAACATGTACTCTAGCATTATGTTATTTATGTTAGTATAAATTTCAAGTTTAATAATAAATATGACAAATTTCAGTATGGTTTAGGTTGCATTAAGAGAATGCCATTGTAATGGTTGTAATAGGAGGTGATGTTGGTTGTAGATGTTGATAGATAATAACACCTCAATATCGGTATAAGATATATAATTGATATATATGTATATGACTGACTGCCAAGGACTGTATACTTTACACTACAAGAACTGAACAGACAGACTGATGTGGCTAAACGATATGTACAATTGAAGTGTGAGACTCTGAACAGAATTTTTGACTCTGTCTCTCGTATATATATACAACTGGCCTCTCCTCTCCTCTCTCTCGAAAGGGGCTCTTTCTCTCTGATGCGTGGTGGGGGTTCACTCGCTAGTGTGGATGAGTGGTGGGGTTTTTCACTCGCTATTGTTGATGAGTGGTGGGGGTTCCCTACACATCCATGCCAGTCGGTGTTTGCAGCAAATTTTCTATTACTTTCTCTTAATTCAATAAGGGGAAGTATTGTAATCTTGTCAAATTTCCGATATCCTTGTTTTCACACGTTTTGTATTTTCCCTGAGTCCAAAAAATGGTGTTTTAGAGCAAATGGTCTGTGAGTGAGTGAGTGTGTGTGTGTGTATGTGTGTGTGTATGTGAACAGCATAGCTCAAAATGAACAAACTTTTCTTTGTCAATAGTGTTTAATTGAGTTTAGTTTATTTCCCTTATTACATTTCTGTAACTATTAATGGATGAGTTTCATTTTCTTTTAAATAATTTATTATTATTATTTATATCAATTTTTTTTAATTCATATTTATTATTTATTTAATTTTATTTGACTTTTTTAAGGTTAGTGTTCTTTTTAGTTTTCTTTCTTTTAGTGTCTTTTTTTTTTTATATTTTTTTTACATCTAACTCCGGCTGACTGAATATCCAAGACGTATAATACTTATATATACTTGTAAATTGTATTTCTTTATTTTATTCATAATAAAGTATTATTATTATTATTATTATTACAAAGATCTACAACATTTTTTTTTTTTAAACATTTCTCTGGGAAAATTCATTTAAGGGCACTTTTAGGGGAGGGATAGGGGTTATGTTTTTCTCTAAAGTGGTATCATTGTTGATTATACAAAAGTCTATCATCCAAACAAAATTAATTAGAAATAACTAGATGGCTACAATAACGAGTTTCAAGAAAATTAGTAAAACCGGAAGTTCGCTTTTACTGAACAGTTTTTTTGTTTTTTTTTTTCAGTTTTCGAGGAATTTTATTAAATTTGGTTAATCTGGCTATAAAATTTGTCAATTATAATTTTGAGAACTGTTGTGAGAGAAAGTTGTATGAGTGTTTCACGCCAGATTTTTTTTTTTAATATTATTAATTATTTCATATAGATTATTGTTCCAAAGAACAATAAACATAATTATAGAATAGACATTGTTAAATAAATAAATAAATAAATAATAGTATGTCCATGATACATTAGTAATAAACCTAGCATATGAAATCTATTAATAGATTTGACTAAGTACATGTACTACTTACAAGCGGTCGAACTTAGAATACTAAATGTTGTTTAGTCTACATTTCTCTAGGGAAATTCAGGGGAAAAAAAATGAGTAAATTTTCAACTACTTAGTAAGTTAAATGATTACCACTCTTTCAGGGGTGTGTACTCCCTTCTTATCTTTAACGATTATCAAGGGATTCTGTAAATAATTTAAAAACGTAGCACATTTTGCAAAAAACAAATTCTGAGATGCTATAATCACAATAGAAACATTTTTTTTTTTTTTATACTAGTTTTATATGTATTATATTGTTATTATTTTCGCGACTACATAAATATCAGATATGCCAAACATAATGGCATACCCAGTTATATATGTATTGCTTTTTTCGTCAGACTAATGGAACAGATTAGCTTAAGTATCTGGAAATTTTATCCGTCGTAGAATTCCATATTTATACTCTTTCTGGCCGGTTTCGGATTTTCATCCATCGTCTGAGTAAAGTTATCTAGTTCGTTAGGAGAGAGAATTGTGTTTTCGAGCATTCTTACAGTGTCAGGTTATCCTCTAGGGAAGATTGGTCAAGATTGGGTCCGTCTGGCATGATATCTGATATTACTTCCGGTTTTACCCGGACGGTTCCAGAATGGATTGTAGGTCTGGAGCTGCGGTCTATTTGAGACTGGAGATCATTTGACCAGTATCTCTTATTTGAAGGACCATCAGCCTCCAGACTGAGTTTATGCTATTCGTGTATTCTGGGTTGTGGATGAGCGGGTAGCACACTACTTAAAAGGTGTTTGTTCTGCTCGGACAGCCAGGCTGCGTTGAAGGCGCTGAGTTCATGCGTCTTCACTTCCAGGTTGGTGTTAGAATGTTCAAAAAGACTGGAAGAGCTTTCTTCTCTGAAGGATGTGCTTCTAGTATGGGTGCCAGGTGGGAATTTTTGGAAATGAGCAGGTGGATAGATTTGCCAAATTAGGCGCCTCTCTTCCCTTCATTGGTCCCGAGCCTGCTGTTGGCGTGTCCTCTGGCACATGTCTGTCAGCTTTTCCAGACATGGACAGCTTCACAGCATTCATCCTTCTTATGGATGAGCTAAGTTGGTTTTCTGCAGTACAAAATGCTCATCGCGGGTCCGGACAAGGCCATTAGTGAGACATTGCTGTGTTTTTCACGGAACTCTTTCAGGCATCTGGTTGGATCTCTTACTGGACATTGTGGTTTTTAGGAGACATCTCTACATAATGGGGCTCATGCTGGATCCATTTTGTAGAGTCTGTTAGACAGAGGAGGAAACACCTATCCATCTTATGACTGATTACCTGGGTTGTGAGGAAATTAGGTTCAGGACCTTTGACCGGAATAGGATGTCTGTGGAAGAGCTTATGCTATTTCCGCTTAAGGTTATTGGTCTGTTATTCGGATTGCGTGAATCTCAGATGGATTAGATCCGGGTCCTGATTTTTTATAGACCCGCTTGTGTGTTGTTTTTTCCTGGCTATCGATTGGGCGCCCGGAGGCTTTGGAAGCGTAGGGTTTCCCTCCCCCAGACAATAATAGATTAATATATAATAATAACAATAATAATAATAATAATAATAATAATAATAATAGGAGAGAGTCGAATTGAATTTTATATTTCTGTCATGCACTATACTTGTTGATTCAATACGTCATGTGGCGTATTGAATGGCATGGCTGTGGAAAGGTCCGTTATAATTTTGTTACAGACAATACAGTTTGCGCTAATAAATTCACTAAATTCAAATAGCTGCACACATCAACTACTTCTACACGCCTAAAGGCTCGTTTTTGTAAAAAATGTTGAAGGCAATGTTGTTACGCTTGGGATACCCGCAAGGACACCAAGATCCTTGAATTAGTGGCTAATCCCCGTATGGAAAATTTTCTTTTAAATAAGAATCCGATTTTCTTTAAACTTGATACACTAACAAAACATGTGTAAATTTATTATAAGAACCAGTTTCAGGAAAAATTCATTTTGTAGGATTCTGGAAAAGCTGAAATATTAGATTGTGTTGAGGTTGAATTGAGTACTATTCTACTATCCAGTTATTATAGGGAGTGGAGCTAAGGATGCGCCCTGTCTAGCATTAGCAAGCATGCCACTAAGTAGTATACAGACCGGTCCAAGACCATCGAGGGAACTAGGGGCAGGAGTGTTTGGGCCTAGAACCAAACACTCGAAACCCATGGGCTATGTTTCCCAGCATCTTCCAGGCGGAAATTCACGCTATTGGAAGGTGAGTTTAGTTTAACCTCGGTAGGAGATATCGGAATCAGGAGATAGTTATCCTATCCGACAATCAGGCTGGCATTAATGCACTGAGCTCTTGCGTTATCAGTTCTAAAATGGGTTGTATTGCCTAGGTAAGCTTAACGTCCTAGGCAGAAGAAATAAAGTTTCCCAAATTCTGGATGCCGGGGACATGTCAACGAGGAAAACAACCAAGTAGCCATCACCCTGGCAAAAGATCGCGCTTCATTTCTTCTCTTGAGGCTTGAGCCCTTTTGCGGAACCGGCAACCAGTTTCTCTTGGAAGAAATCAAGAAAGAGAAGGTGGCGTAAAGAACACATCTCTGGAACACTCTCCCGGGACTGAGGCAGGCCAAGATCTGTCTGGATGGTTATGACTAGGAAAGGTCGAAAGGTCTGCCTTAGTCTGAGTAAAAACAAGATCCATATATTCTTATGGGATTTCTCATGGGGCGCTGCAGATCCAAGGGACACTTGAAGAAGCTGGGCTTAGAAGATGACACATGCTGATTCTATGGGGATATGGAGGAAAGTCGAATATTTACTCACCGACTACAACGCCGTCTCCAAAAATGGTTTAACAGCCTAGGTTGTTACCAGGTAACCGAAGATATCCACCCTAGACTCCTCCAGATTCTGGGATTCCTTACGGAGCTCAACTTGGGGGGGGAGAGGGTGCTGTAGATGAGCAAGCTTACCTACGTTATTATTATTATTATTCGCAAAAGAGGAGGTCAAAACCCTACGCTATCCAAAGCCCCCCAGGGCCCATATAGCTACCCCTAAAGAATAACAACCACTGGGACTAGAATGAAAATCCAGGCCCAGGTTTCAACCATCTAAGTTTCACAACAGACCGAACAAATCGGACCAAAACCTTAAAAGGACACAGCTTAAGATCCTCTACCGACATCCTATTCCGGCCGAAGGTCCTAAACCTAATCTCCTCACAACCCAAACAATCCGTCATCAGATGCATGGGTGTTTCCTCCTCAGTTTCACAAACTCTACAAAAAGGGTCAGGCACAAGGTCCATTATATAGAGATGTCTCCTTAAACCACAATGCCGAGTGAGGAATCCAACCAGATACCTGAGGGAGGTCCGTGAAAGACATCGGACCCCACTACTCAAAGCTCCGCCCGGGCCCCCAATGAGCATTTTAGACTGCCGACAACCCACTGCACTCATCCATAAGGATGAGTGCTGTGAGGTCATCCACGTCTGAAAGCCCGACAAACATGTGTCAGAAGACACACCAACAGCAGGCTCTGGACCAATGAAAGGGAGAGAGGCACCTAATTTGGCAAACCTATCCACCTCCTCATTCCCAAAAATTCCCATATGACCTGGAACCCAGACCAGAAGCACATCCTTTAATGAAGAAAGATCTTCCAGTCTTTTAGAACATTCCAACACCAATCTGGAAGTGAAGACACATGAATTAAGCGCCTTCAACGCAGCCTGGCTATCCGAGGAGATACAAACACCTTTTAACTTACCTACGTTACAGAGGGGGTGGTACAATAGATTATTTGATGTTCGCAGTTCATACCCCACCCAAAATCCAATTAGTTTTAAGAACAATTAAATATATTGAATGTATCCCGAGTTTAAATGAAATTTGTCAACTAAGACTGAAGAGTATGAAAACGAAAATAATGTAGTTTCTGTTACACCTGATTTCTTTTTTATTTTTTTGCGCACTAATGTTCTAATAATTTAAGTTTTCCATGAAGAATTTTCATCTTGGAACAATTGATTGATATAAACTGAATTAAATTTATATAGAACTTTTAAAATTAAAAGACGTTTTAAAGGTGATAAAATATCTTTTATAAAAATAAAAAAGTAACAACTTAAATAAACTAATGTATTAAAGAAACTTGAAAGAAAGAAAAATAAGTAAAATAGGATTAAAAGATCTAATGGGAGAAAGAATTAGAAGAAGAATAGCGTTAAAAGGAGAACATTTTGTAGACAGAAGAAGTAGAAAAGGAAGTGGTAGAAAAAACAAAAACAGGATAAAACCTATCTCCAATTAGGTCGTTTGTTTTTACTACATAAAGTAACCAAATTGTCTACAGACAACAAACTATATAAATCCTTCTTAAAGGTGTGTATCCACACATCTTTTAAAACGGCTCTTTTCATTTTGTGTGTTTGTTATTTATTGAGGCAATGAATTAAATTGTTTTTGTAACAATTACATCAGAATAAACTGAAAATTGGTTCAAATAAAAAAAAAAAAAAAAAAAAGATTTTAAACGATCACTTTAATAATTAATTGTAACTTTGAATAAAAAAATACATTGTAGGTTTAAATTACTTTTTTCTTACTGCTTTGTAAGAAAAAAATATTGTGTTCGTATCAAATTATGTTTTGAAGTCCCCTGAATCCGAAAGTATAGTCTTTTGAAATTAATGCATATATTACGCGTACAGCATAACACAAAAAATTGCAGAAATCGAAATTCAAGATTCAATCCAAGGCTTGCTGATCATAATATATTTTTTAGTGAAGGCTTTTTCTTGCATACAGTTTTTTTGCGATTCGAAAAATTAGTCGAACAATTTTTTTTTTTTTTAAACATCGTAAGGGAAGGGTGGTACAAGAGTACGCAGAGCTATTATCCAATCACAAAACAGCGTTTAGCAGTTAGCTTCTGTTGACAACAGTCCACTAAGATGTAGCGTGTACTGATAAAAAAAAAAAAAAAAATACGTTTTTTGATATAATTTCCAATGATTTCGACGAGAAAAAGTGATTTTTTTTTTTAGTGATCTTTTATAAATAGAATTGTAATAAATATTAGAAAGGTGCGCTACTTTTTTTTGGTTAGGTTATTTTCATATTACTTGTTACACGAGTGATTTGTACAATCCTTTCAATAGATGGCATTAGAGTTGTTTCAAAGTTGTTTAGACATGATAGTGCAAGAGTGCTAGCGCAAATCATTTTGTGCATATTTCTTTGTCGGATAGGTTTAGATACTGTAAAACTGGGCTTTCGAAACTGGGAGGCGTGCTTTCTTGGGGAGGCACGGACTAGTGCAAAAGGAGGCACGAGAAGTTTAACAGAAATTTAACAAATAACAAATGGCAGTAGATTGAAACGAGAGTATTTTTCGCAGATAATGGTGGCACGACCGCGAGAAGTGTCATGGTCATTACAAATGTGGCGTTTCTAAGCGATGCATGCGCACTCTGGACCTTACTGCGTATACTTGCACACCTGAATGCGCACTCTTGTCCTCTTGGTTGTGCAGGAGTACTCAGTCAGACGGCTAACAATTTTTTTTACTTTCTCTTACTTCTAGTGAGGAAGTATTGTAATCGTGTCAAATTTTCGATATCGAGATTTCACCGGAAATATCTGCTTTGAGGTCCCCTGAGTCCAAAATGTGGGTTTTAGCAAATGCTGTGTGCGTGCATGTGAACAGTATAGCTCAAAAACTAAAACCGTAGAAGTTGAAACATGATATTCCGTTTAGGTATCACCCTGGCATCTGACAGTGGGTCATCTGTCAAAATTCCTCACCGGAAGTACCACTTTACTTGTTTGTTTGTTTTTTTTTACTTTTTGCGTTTTTCTCAAAAGGCTCTGACGATTTTCTTTCAAACTTTGGTACATCAATACACATACAAGAGCTACAACTTTTATTTGAAACATTTCTCTGGGAAAATTCATTTAAGGGTATAGGTATGTTGGAGGGGTGGGGTTAGGTTTTCATCTAAAGTGCTATTTGAGTTTATTAAACAATTTAAATCATCTAAGTAATAATATTAATTAGAATTGAATATGATGGTAAAATTCCGAGTTTCAAAAAAGTCGGATAACCGGAAGTGCGTTTACATTACCACTTTACTAAATGATTTTTTTTTTCACTTTTTCGCGATTTTCTCAAAAACGACTCTGACGATTTTCTTGAAACTTCGTATTTAAACTAAACATACAGAGATCTACAACTTTTATTTAAAACATTTCTCTGAGAAAATTCATTTAAGGGCACTTTTGGAGGAGGGGTAAGGGTTATGTTTTTTTTCTAAAGTGCTATCTTAGTTGATTATACAATTCTATCATTCAAACAAATTTAATTAGAAATAAATAGATGGCCAAAATTTCGAGTTTTAAGAAAATTAGTAAACCAGGCAGTGCGCTTTTACTGTACAGTTTTTTTTCAGTTTTCGACGAATTTAATTAAATTTGGTAGACAAACTATAAAATTTGTCAATTATAATTTTGAAAACTGGAGTAAGAGAAAGTTGTGTGAGTGTTTCACACCAGATTTTTTATTATACTTCTTAAAGTGTTAGATATGATTTGATTAATATATATATATATATATATTTGAATAAGCTAGGTAACATAAAATAAATTAAGTATGATGTCACCTCTAAAATCTCTTTATTTATTCCTATAAAATGAAATAGGGAATGTGCGCACTCCTGCACCCCTTTACCATACATGCGCACCATTTACATACATGTACATCTATCAGTTTTAATTTGTAACATTTTTTCGTGGAAAATTCATTGTTATGGAGGTGGCTGGCGGAAGGAAGGGGTGGCGTTATGTTGACGTTTACGTTTTCATTTCCGGTTTATATATATATATAGATGAAAGGGTCTTCCCCATCAATATACGTAATGTTATAGAGAATTAAATATGTTGCTAAAAATCCAAGTTTTAAGAAAATATGTAAATTTATTTCCGGTTTTTACTTTCTCATAACTTCCTTCCTTGTAAGAGGAAATATTGTGATCTGGTCAAAATTGTGCTTTCACCGGAAGTTATTAGTCTTGAGATCCTCTAGGTATGAAAAAAATGTTTTGTTTTTATGTATGTATGTATGTATGTGTACGTTTTAGGTGTTACGGATAAATGTGTAACATTTGAAGATTTATCATCGATATTTTCCTTCATAGCCTAATTCTTTTTTTTGGGCATCGACCGGTTTCGGACGTTTTTTCAACTCAAGTACCACCATCACCTCTTTTAACCTAGTTACACCCTAACAAAAACATTTAAAGAACTGTGGACCAAAATTTGCTCTGTACAAATCTATGATATCACACTGTTTGACAAAAAGCATCCTGATGATTGGCGATCGCCCGAAACCGTTTGATGACCACAAAAGGAAGCAGGCTATCACAGAAAATATCTTTGGTGCTTTCCAGCGGAACCAACCAAAACAACATTGAAGATTTATTTTGAAACATGATTTTAATTTTGTTCTGGGAAACCATGGACAATATTAGACTTCCCTTTTAAGGCCGTTTTATTGCATTGTACGAAAATTTCATCGCCTGAAATTTTTTTTATGATTATTAAATATGATGCTAAAATTCCGATTTTGAAGAAAGTCATTTGATCAGAAGTGTGAATTTGACCTGAACAGTTTTTTACTTTCTCTCACTCCTAGTAAGAGGAAGTATTGTACCGTGGGGTCAAATTTTCGATATCAAGTTTTCACACCGGATATCCGCTTGGGGGGGGGGGGGGAGGGGGGTTCCCTGAGTCCAAAAAAGTGGTTTTTAACAAATGGTCTGTGTGTATGTTAGCTCAGAAACGAAAAACCGTAGAAAGTTCAAGCTTGATATTCCGTTTAGGTATCACCATGGGACCAGACAGAATACGTTATCTGTCAAAATTCCTCAATCGAAAGTACCACCTTACTAGTTGTTTTTTTTACTATTTTGCAATTTTCTGAAAACTAGATCAAACGATTTTCTTTAAACTTGATATATCAACTTTACATACAATGATCTACCACTTTTATTTGAAACATTTCTTTGGGAAAATTAATGTAAGGGTATTTTTAATGGAAGGGTAGGGTTACGGTTTCCTGTAAAGTGCTACTTTACTTTATTATACAATTCTGACATCTAAATAATGTTAATGAGCATTAAATATGTTGTTGGATTTCCGAGTTTGAAAAAATCGGATGACCGAAGCTGCGTTTACTTACCAATTAACTAAATGATTTTTTTTTCACTTTTTCCCGATTTTCTCAAAAATGGCTAGGAAGATTTTTCTTGACCTCCATGTAGATATAAACATGTCAAAGGAGCTCATCTTTTATTCAAAACATTTCTCTGGGAAAATTCATTTAAGGGCACATTTGGAGCACTTTTCTCTAAAGTGCTATCATAGTTGATTATACAATTCTATCATCCAAACAAAATTAAATAGAAATAAATAATGGCCAAATTCCGAGTTTCAAGAAAATTAGTAAACCGGAAGTGCGCTTTTACTGAACAGTTTTCGACGAATTTCATTAAATTTGGTACACAAACTATAAAATTTGTCAATTATAATTTTGAGAACTGGAGTAAGAGAAGTTGTGTGAGTGTTTCACACCATAATTTTTTTTTTTTTTTTTTTTTTTTTTTTTTTTTTTTTAAGGCTTGTCAGCATCTATGGTCATTGGCGCCAGCTTTTCAGTGCACTGGCGACCTCCGGACAATGTTCTCTCGCTACAGACAACATGTCCATCACCGGATATTGAGCTGTGGAAGCTCCTAGGAAGGAAAAAATCTAAGGGCAGCACAGCTTCCCTCTGAACCGTTTTTGAATATTTTTCTAAGTTGCTACAACTAGTTTCATGGCGACATTAGCATTTCTTTAAACTTGTATCTATTTTGAAAACCTAAACTATTGTTTGGAACTTTGATGCCAGCATAAAAACACATTTTAGGGTGGACCTTGCAATATAGCTGATTAATAGCAAAGAAGATATTTTGTAAAAAATTGTAAGTATAGGAAAAAATTTCTCATTTTGGAAGTAGGTATAAGAATTATTAGAGTAAGAGTAAGTTGTGTTAAATGTTTCACACGAAACAGCATGTGAATTCTTTGATATAAAAACAAGCCTCCTGGATCCTTTGACGAAGCTTTAAATCGTATTCCCATGAATACGCAACCTTCTTAATCATAAATATGCCTCGATGACTATTACTCTAAATAACCGATCGGATCCTCTCTATTCTTACCAGTGGACAAATTGTGGTCTGATATTTTCCAATATTTCAACTATGTGCCTTTTCCTTATTCCTGCAATTAAATATTAAAAATTCTCAAACAATAAAAATTAAATGATCATTTCTCTAGGTGGATATAAGAAAACATTCATTCTAAATAGAGACATATTTTATGGAGGATTTAAATTTCGAAAAAGAGGGTTTTTTAGGTGGACTGTAAAGTCTTCTTTACGTATATATATATATCACAAGGGCTGTTTTACAAGTACAAACCTAGAAGCCCTCTTTTCTTTATAAGATACAGAAAAGGAAGGATACTATGCGTCCACGCCCTTTTACTCTCATTATTTTAGGATAGAGCCTTTATCACTAGGGAAAACCCTTCTGCCACGCAACCCTTAACCAGCAATAAGGAAGAGAAAGTGGGCGAGACAAGAGGTCCCCTTATCTATTAAATTAACATTCCTGTTTAGCTTTTATACTATCGGATGGTAAATATAACAGTGATTTGCATTTCTGATTGTGTTCCACTAGGATATCATGGTTTAGATCTTTACACCTTTAAAATAAAAGAAATTAAGAAGAAAATGGAAGAATTAGGTTTTATATATGTGTATGCCCTTTTAATAAACTGATTTTTATCTTTTCTGTATAAAAATATATATAAATATCAAGGGGGAGGGGAGGGCGGAAGAAACCTACTGAATATTCAGCATTCTCTGTTTTCTACTAAAGTAGCGGCACCGTTTACATGGATTTGGGAATTTATTTTGTAGAACTTTTCTTTTTTTCTGTAAATATATATTCATTTTTTTTTTTTGACTTCATTATGAATTTGACTACCACTATAAAACTATCATCTTATGAATTTTCCTGGTCATTTTTCATAATTATATCACACGAGTACAAACGAGTTTTGGTAACTGAACGAGAATTCCAAAAAAGACAATACTTGTTGTGCCTTTAATATAATATATAATTAAATTACATATATTTTTTCTACAAAATTTATTTATTTAAAAAAAAAATAAATGATATACAATGGTAGGAATATACGGTAACCTCTAAGTGAATGTTGTCCTCAATTTAAAAAGGGAAGATTACCTTCAGAAGGGTTATTAGACGATTAGTTTAAAGTTAAGCAAAATTATATTATGTTTTCTGATATTTAATTTGTTTTTTTAATTATTTTTTTTTTAATTTTAAGGCGCGTCAACATTTATGGTCATTAGTGGTTGGAGCCTTCTCAGTGCACTGCCGGCATCTGTACAAAGTTCCCTTGCTACAGACAACATTGTCCATCACCGGACAGTGAGCTGTAAAGGGTTCCTAGGAAGAAAAAATCTAAGGGCAGCACAGCTGGATTCGAACCCGGGTCTTCCGCGTGGGAGTTCAGTTCGCTAACCACTTAGCTATTCCCTTTCCTTGCTAATCTGTTTCTATATTTTTCATTAAATTGATTTTAACTTACTTCAAATTAATTTTAACTTAAGAACTTTTACTTTTTTTATTTTTTATTTTTTTTTATATAATTAATATATTTTAGCAATTTCATTAAATGTTTTTTTTTATGTGTGTGAGCTCACATGTTATACAGCTTGATATCTTCACAGATAAATCACTTCACTTTCCTTCTAGAAGTTCTCCAGGCCATTTTCGCTTTAACCTACAAGAAGTATTGTCAAGTAGAAGATGAGAGCTGTTGCACTGAACGATTTGGATGGAGAGTTAAAATAAGGTGTAATGACATGGCAAGGTCATAGCAATGTCAAACCTTCACAACACATAACAAAGAAAGAATAATTTATAACTAGTGGTCTAGCCGGCTGCTGTCTTCAAGACAAGGCCGCGGCCAAACAAACAACACCAAGGGTCAATACTTTACATCAAAGCAAGCACCGATAATCTGGCCACTGACATAAATCGCTGGTCACCAAACTAACCAAGGTCGCACAAGGTCGCACACTAGAACAGATGTCTTGGTGTGAGTGTTGCTAACACTAATATATAAACTTCGCCCCATTGGAAGAGGGGATGATTATATGATTATACTTCAGTACGTCTTCAAGACTATTATACGAGCAGCAGTTTCCACGTCCCTATACAGGTTTTATTTATACTTATTTCCTTAGTTGTGCATCTTAGTTCATTTATTTTAATCATTCTAAATTATTAGTTATTTATTTCTAAGTATTTCTTGTTAATAGTTACCATCACTCACGTTTAAATTATTGTACAAATACAGTGATGGTAACTATTAACAAGAAATACTTAGAAATATATAGGAGATAAATAACTAATAATTTAGAATGATTAAAATAAATGAACTAAGATGCACAACTAAGGAAATAAGTATAAATAAAAACTGTATAGGGACGCGGAACTTGCTGCTCGTATAATAGTCTTGAAGACGTACTGAAGTATATAGCAGCCGGCTAGGCCACTAGTTATAAATTATTCTTTCTTTGTTATGTGTTGTGAAGGTTTGACATTGCTATGACCTTGCCATGTCATTACAAAGGTATGAAACGTACAATATCTTTTTTTGGTAAGATCTTGGACAAAGAGAATACGAATAGTATGACTAGAAATGTAGTAGGGAGCACTAAGGATTTTTAGTAGAATTTTTGATTATAATGGCTGCATTCGTTTCGCGATTGAATGTTTCGTTTCGCGAAAGATTATAATTTAAAAAAAAAAAGACTAAATTTAAAACTGTATAGGCTTTGAAAGAAAAAGGTTTTTTTATACCAGCAATGAAAAACGTATCCAATCATTTTATAATAAGAAATAAAAATTAGATTATCCTCATGATTGACTAATCTGGCGATAGGGTTCAAACTACAATTCTAAATAAACCATTCACTTTAATATGTCATTTTATATTATCATAATTTGATAAGGAATCGTTGAGTGATCCGAAACATCGTTTTGAGCGACTGAGATTTAGGGAATTACAGATGGAAATTAAATCAGCGAAACTCAATTTCCAACCTCTGAATCTACTACTCCAAGTTCCCTCGTCAAGTTTAAGATAGAAGGGAGCGCGCTAGATAGATTTAGATCTGTCACATGCTCCATGTCAAATGCAATCAGTTTTGAATTATATGCAGTTTTTTTTTTTTCTGTTCTAAACGAACGTCAGTTGGGAGTTTATGGATTTAGTTATATCACCCTCAGATGTAGAACTAGTTCCTCTGAAGTTCTCTTTTGTATCTTCCATATCTTTCTTTTTCTAATTACTCCTATAAGCAATAAGTAAAAAAAGTGATGAGCATAAGAGAAAATGTAAAACAATCAATCATCAATATCAATTGATCCGTTAATCATGCAAATTGGTGGAAAGTATAGTATATATATATTTATTTGCTTTTGGGGAGATCCCCAGACAAAAGAGTCAGGCTATATTTCAGCATATTACATAAGATCTTAAATAAAGTATTCATATGTACATAATGCAATTTTTCTCTTCTGTTTATCTTGATATTCATCTTCTGCCGGATGCTATCAGATTCCACCGATTTAATTTTGATGTTTAAAATAATCTAATAATCAAAATAGTCTCTGAAACTTTGTATCTACAATACAACTAACCAAATATTTGTACAAATATTAATTATGAATAAAGGTCTCTGGGCCAATACACCGTACCCTCAACAATTTGACGGAGAGAATATTTTGCAGGTACCGCCACGCTCTCACCAAACCGGTGTGCTCGGACGGCTCACTGCGATGTTGTTGCGTATGCTTCCTCGTTAAAAGCCGCGATAAAGCGTCCGCGTGAACACGAAAATGGGAAATGTATAACAACCGACAGAACTGGAACAAAACAGGTACGATACGGTTATTATATGTGTTGTATACGGGAATAGAACACTGTTGATCCGTTGCAGTGGGCATTAGATAGTGATCGGAGCGCCTGACATTTCCTATTACGGTACTAGTATGGCATGGTATAAGTGGGCCAAGACTTTTATAAGCATAAATATGATGTCTGTTTTCTTCAAATCAAGTAAATGTAATGACATGGAAAGTCATACCAATGTCAAAGTGGTTCCAGCCAGCTGCTATCTTAACAAAGGATGGCAGTAATAAAAGAGCAATTTATAACCAGCGACCTAGCAGGCCGCCGTCTTCAAGACAATGCCGGCCAAACAAACAACAAAGCCCTTTTCAATACTTTACATCAAAGCAAGCACCGATAAGGTTGGCCACTGACCTAAATAAGGTCAGCAAACTACGAAGGTCGCACACTAGGACAGATGTCTTGGTGTGAGTGTGGCCAACACCGATATATAAACTCTATCATATACAACGAGAGCATCATTATATCATATACGACTATACGAGCACGTCGCTATATACACGAGCAGCAGTTTACGCGTCTATACACAGTTTTATTTAAACTTACTATCTTTTAGTAGTGCATCTTAGTTCGTTATTTTATGTCTAATTTATTACTTATTTATCTTCTATTTATTGCTAAGTATTTTGCTAGTTATTAGTTACCATTTATACGTTAAAATTTTTGTTAAAATACAGTTTAATTTTATAAAATACATATTAATAATTCGATGCACTAACTTCCAAAATCTCTCAACTAACTTCCGCCCTCTTCAAGACATCTACTACATCAGGAATCACATCAAACGATTCAATTACATAAAGATTTGAAATAAAAAATGTGATTTGCGTTTTTTTTTTAAAATTATGTGTTCATTTTGAATTCGTTTCTGTGGAATTGCCATAAAATTCACAGCTTTAGCCTTTTTAAAAAAAAAAATTAAAAGCAAACAAAATAGGCGTTATTGAAAGAAGCCAAAAACCTTAATCCACCTATTGCTAGGCTGGTTCTTTATAAAAATTAATCCTACTAGGTAGAAGGAATTCTTTAAAGATGTAAAAAAAACCTTAAACTTAATTGTAGCAAACTTTCGAGCAATTTATTGTTTTAAGTTTATTAAAAATAAATAAATCATTCGAGGAAATAACCCATTAAAATAAATAATGTTTTCACTATTCCAAGTCAAAAATTATATTAAAATATTTACTAACTTTACAAAGATTAAATATTATATTTTAGATGCAAAATATTTTATATTAAATAGAAATAAATATTTAATTTAAATTTATTTTGATAAAAATATAAATTTATAAAATAAATTAAATGTACTAAACAAAAATCAAATT
>JAAEAF010012523.1:0-15076 GCA_011037195.1 Triatoma infestans | reverse complement strand
GTTGCGTTGTTAGAAGTTCTTGGCCCCTTTGTAGTAAATGTAGAGGAGAGATGGGTTTGGACGAGTTTTGGCGGCAAGGGTTGTCATGGGGATAGTGACGTCAGCAACACCTCCCCCGGTGTGTGTGTCCATTGCTCTGTTTTCCACACTTCTCTCACTCTACACCTCTCTCTTTATCTCTCTCGCACTCACAGCCGCTTTGATAGGTGGTGGATGACCGGACCGGAAGATCTGTACTCTTTTTTTATAGAAAAAGTGGGTTGGGAGCAGAACGGAAGCCTAGATGATGTTGCCCGCCGAATGGACTAGATTGTATTATGTCTTCTTCAACTTGTATCTTATAAGTTATAACCAAGCAATTCTATCAGAAAAATACAATTACTAATAAAACTTTTAGGCCACAACTATCTCACAGAGTATGTTAAAGGTTTTTTGCTTTATGTAGTAATTTATTTTCTTTGAACTAGTGAAATTATTTATTTTCTAACAAACTGGAATAGATGAAATCTGCATAATATTGTACTTTTAAATGTCTGACATGGAAAGCTATTTCAGATGAAAATGGTATCATTAAAAACAAAAATTTCTCATTAATAAAAGCATCACCTAAAATTAATTGTATCCATAAATGGAAAATTACATTGAAAATAAAATCGATTTCCAACAATTCATCATCTAGCGATATTCTCAACTGTTAACGGTTTTAAAGTCCGGAAGTCTTGATTATAGCCCGAGCTTGAAAGGATATACATGTTTTAATATATGAACAATACAAAGTGAAACACAAAATTGTATGAATAGGTACGAATAATTTCTTTAGTGAGGCTGTTTAGCAGCGAAAGCAATTCCTGTTCCTATAGAGATTTTTTTCTAATATAATTTCTAATGTTAAATATCTATAATAAATGTTAAATATTTTACTAGATTTTTGTTAATTTTTTTTCCCCGAAAACAGTAGTCCGGGCACAAGGGCATTTATTTATTTATGTCTGCTCCGTTCCGAGTTCAGACTAGTCCAACGTTTATCAGTTCATTTATTGAATCTAGAATCTTCAGTTTTGGAGCACCTCAGATCTGACTAAGTTCACCTTAGCGCGTACTTTACTTTAATTAGTAATTTTCGTGCATATCAAGCTCTTCTGAACTATATTAATTAAGAAGCAATCTATGTAATTTTTTAAGTGATATTCAAGTTAGAGCTTCGAATGTGATGGGTTTTGTAGTGCATAGCGATGTAATTTATAAAGATAAATGGATTTATATAGACAAAAAATGGTTTTTACAGCTTGAGCGGACTACTAAAATTGGCTCTGCTTGCCACAAATTAAAGTAGAGGTAGATTCAACATTCCACATGTCGTCTTTTGTTAGTTTCTGTTACTCCTTTCCCCCACTCCTAATAAGAGGAAGTATTGTGATCGTGTCAAATTTTGGAAATTGAGTTTTCACCAGAAATACTTGTTTTGAGGTTCGAATAAATGTTTGTAGCGAATGGCCTGCATGTGTTGTGTGCCTGAGTGGGAAACACAATATCTAAAAATGGCAGGAAATTCCAACTTAATATTCCGGTTAGGTACTATCACCATATCTGCTAAGAAGATTGTGGGAAATATTCATCAACTGGAGTGCGATTTCACTGTATATGGTTTTCCATTTTGTCGCCATTTCCTCCAAAACTGCTACCTATCTACCCACACACATATCCATCACTTTTATTTAAACGTTTTCCCAGCGAAATTGTTTTTTTGGAGGTTCCCGAGGCAGCAGAAGCGATATGCTTTCCTTCAAGTATTACTTCGGTACAATGTATGGTTTTACCATATATTAGAAGCATTGATAGAATTCCAGAATTGAGGATTTTACACAACAGACTGTTTGAGATTTTCAGAGTTTTTCGAAAACGGCTGTAACGATTTTCTTTCAACTTGAAATGCTCCCTGCAGGGGCAAAAACATATTATTTTTCTTTTAAACATTCTCCCCCAAAAAAATTGATGTTAGAAGGGTTTTTGGGACCTGTTCATTTAAATTTAAATTGACACTACATGATCTTGAGACAGAGGGTACCCAGCGCATATATGTATAACTTCCATCACCTTCTTTTATGGCTAGCCCTACTAAATGTTTGCAAAATTGCAATTTTTTGATATTTTTTCAAATTTGTGCATTCATGTATTTGGGCTAATCAAGTTCTATTATATATGCTATCGAGCTGTGTATCATTAGTGTCCTGCAAACATCAAATAAAATCCTTTAGAAATATTTCCTTACAACTCTTAGAGGGGGTGATGGATACACCACCGTCTCCCCCACCGTTAATTTTGTGATATCCGTCGTGATGATAATTACGTATCAAGTTGAGGATGTCATTCACTTCCCGTTTAACTGTATTCCTTTAATATTGTAACCATTCTCACGCCTTGTTGTTTTGAATCTTCCCTATTAATTTATTTCTGTGATTATTTAGCGGTAAAATGTAGGGGCCAAATTGAACACATATACCAATGAAAAAATGGAATAGACATGAATAATATAAATATTTCATATTCACCGCAACTACCTAGAACACTAGGTAATCTCTATCATTAATTTGTTTAATTTCTTTGCAACAATATATTTTTAGACGTTAGAGATTATAATCAAATAACGAAGAGCATAGTGATAATGGCAAAAAAAACTATTGTGAAACGACTTTCTACTTTTCTTCAAATTTGAAATTTTTAATTAAAGTTTAAGATGCCCTAACATAAATTGAGTGGAATGTGAGGTATAGTTAGTATTTCATATGTGAATACATTTGAGTCCAAAAGGGAGCGAATACATCAGATTACAATTATTCAATAATGCTGACATATTTGTCTGTGCAATTTGCTTTGTACGTTTAAAGAATATTTGTGCTGTTCCAGGTTTAAAGAATATTATGGCCTCTTATAGCCCATAAAATAGTTACTTCCGGTTACTAAAATTGTATTTTTTAGATCTCCTCGTGGGTCCTAAATGTTTGATTAAGTTTGACTTTCTGCTATTTTCCAATTTTTTTGTTATGCTGAATATATATACCCGGTGTCCCATGACTTGAGTTCCACCACAGTTTAAGGACGTATTGTATTGAAGTCCTTTTGAGTAAAAAAGTCTATGAACCTTAGTTCAGAAAATGCTGCCTAACTGAAGTACAGGCATTGAAAGAATGGACAGCTGAAATTAATAAAAAACAAACTTTATTTAAACAAGTTTATTTTTAAAAATTCTGTTCAAAATGATCTATTCCAGCTGCAATGCAAAGTCTAGCCTTGCGTATTTTAACAGCTCGTTCTAAGATATCAGGAGAATTTCTTATGTTCTGCATTCATAATTTTGGCAATGAGTTGATCTCTTCAGAGATTTTTCTGGATTCACTCAAGATTTCATGTGCCCCCAAAAAAAGTAGTCGAGAAGTGTTAGATCAGGTAACCTTCAGAATCGAAGGACCTGAACCACTTCTTCCGATCCAACGATTGCGATACGAAGTATTTAAAAATGAGCCTCTTTTATCAAAATGAGCTAGTGCTCTGTTCTGCTGAATCCACATCTGAACTCTGTATGCAAGAGGAACATTCTGCATAAGAAGTGCAGTTCTTGTAAAAAGCGAAATAGTAAACATCTCTTAAACGACCCTCCATTACAAAAGACTCGATAAGTTGGTCGTTATAATTCCACACCAAATGTTTGCTGAAAATCTTGCTTAAAATTTGTTTCATGTATGCTTTCATTGGACAGTAATGCAAATTTCTGCCACATTGATACCATCTGTACTGAACGGAAGCCTCGTCATTGAATAAAATTTGTTGAGGCACAAATGTTGATGGTTAGTGAACAATCCATCCGGAACACAAATGGCAGCTCTGTATCCGGAACTCGAAATTTTCTACAACAAAGCCTTTATCTCTTTGGAGATGACGTGGATATAAGCCAAAATAACGTAATGTTCTCCATACCTTCATTCGCTTATCTCCTTTCGGACCTAAGTTTTATTAGATATATTTGTCTCACAATGGCTTCAATAATCGTCCTTAAAATCACCTTTTCTTGCTCAAGTGGCCACAAAACATGTATTTTGGGAGAAAACTCCATTTCAAAAGTTTGAGCATTTCTTTTGCAAAAAAGAAAAAGTTGGAAAAACGAACTATTCACTCGATAACTCTCATGGCACTTCTCTACTTCCGGTGAGCAAATTTTAACAGAAATTGGAATTTTCACGTCACATTTGGTTCTATCACTTTCTCTTATTGTAAGAGGAAGTAATGCTATCGTTAAAAATTTTCGAAATTTGAAATTACTATGACGATGAATGGAATTCTGAAACCGGCCAGGAGGAATAAGAGAAATATGCATGTCACGACGGATAAAATACAAGATGTACACTGGGTGACCAGAGTTATATGCTCCACCCACTTTTTTTTTAAACGGCCGGAAATTTCGAAAAAATAGAAAACACGTATTTAATCATTTTTAGTCTAGTTTATTTTCAGTGATTGATCCATTTTTTTATACCCCAATATCCCGAGATACAGCATCCAACTTTTTTTTTCAAATGGAACATTATATTTTTTTTTGCATATTTTTATAGTACTTGAGCCTCTAAAAAAAAAAAAAAATTTTAAATCGGTTAGGTTTTTCAAAAGTTATGGTAATTTAAAATATGAAAAACAAATTTCAGTTTAATGTCAAAATTACCTTATTTTTTCTTTAAAGAAGCTCTTAAACTGGGCACCATCAACGGATAGGCAAGCCAAAGCTCTGGACTCCCACGCTCTGTTTGTAGCAGCACTTAGGTGGCAAGTCAACATCTGACAGGCTAGAGTTAGTCGACGGCCAGATCTTCGAATGAGCCATGGGTATTAAGGTTACTGTGTACACTTTATTTTTTAGATGGCCCACAAAACATAGTCATTGGGGACTTAAGTCCGGAGATCGAGGTGGCCATTGGATGGACCATGAGTGCCTAACCACTTTCGTGGAAAGTTCGTCCAGGTAACGTCGAAACAACTCTCGCCGGGCAACCATTTTGTTGAAAATACATATCTAACCGACGTTTTAGGGGAACATCTTCAAGCAGAAGTGGCAAAATGTCTCTTAAAAAAGTTAGATACCTTTCACCAGTTGAGTTCCCTCTGTAGAAGTATGGGCCGATTAGTTGGTTTCCTCAAACTCCACACCAAACGTTTGTAGAAAAAACAACCTGATGGCGTGTGGCGAAGGTAACTTGTGGATTTTCTTCTGCCCATATTCTAAAGTTCCAACGATTAAGAAGGCCCATTGTTGGTAAACTTTGATTCATCAGTCCATAAAATTGTGCATTTTTTGTGGGGATATCTAAAAAATAAATGTACAGTAACCTTAATCCCATGTAACCTTAATCCCATGACTTCAGTCGAAGATATGGAACGTCGAATAACTCTAACCTGCGTTGACTTTGCCACCTAAGTGCTGCTACAAACAGAGCGTGGGAGTCCAGAGCTTTGGCTTGCCTATCCGTTGATGGTGCCCAGTTTGAAGAGCTTCTTAAAGAAAAAATAAGGTAATTTTGACATTAAACTGAAATTTGTTTTTCATATTTTAAATTACCATAACTTTTGAAAAACCTGACCGATTTTAAATTTTTTTTTTTAAATTTTTTTACAGGCTCAATTACTATAAAAATATGCAAAAAAAATATAATGTTCCATTTGAAAAAAAAAAGTTGGATGCTGTATCTCGGGATATTGGGGTATAAAAAAATGGTTCAATCACTGAAAATAAACTAGACTAA
The DNA here is from genome assembly GCA_011037195.1 of Triatoma infestans. Classification (NCBI taxonomy): domain Eukaryota; kingdom Metazoa; phylum Arthropoda; class Insecta; order Hemiptera; family Reduviidae; genus Triatoma; species Triatoma infestans. The sequence continues at coordinate 9,290 of JAAEAF010012523.1, read as the reverse complement.
AAATGATTAAATACGTGTTTTCTATTTTTTCGAAATTTCCCGCCGTTTAAAAAAAAAGTGGGTGGAGCATATAACTCTGGTCACCCTATATATTTGACAAACAGTTTTTATGAATTTAGATTATATTGAATCCAAAGATAGTTGTTGCACATATAAGAGAAAATTGATTGTTCTAAGAAGTTGCTTGAATGAAGGCAAAATCTGTACTATTGTAAATTAGTATACTGTAGATTTGTTTTACCTCTTCAACAGTGAGAACAATTAACGGTAACCTAAACTGAAGTTGATTATTTGGAAGAACTTGGGGAAAGGAGAAAGTCATGGGAGAACTTCACATCAGAATGGTTTCTATTTGGTAGTGGCCTTTACCTAAGATAGTACATGTCAAATAGATAAAACTGGTAATAAATCTGTCTAGAAAAGGATGTTATATGACTATAGAGACTTGTCTCTATGAAGGTGAACAGAGGTGTTCAGATATATTTTATGAGATCGTCTTGTATAACACAAAATGAGCTTCAAAAGAAAGCAAGGAAATTATTACTCCTTAAAGATTTATTTGGAAAATCTGAAAGAATTGTCAGCAATTAAAAGTAAGTGACATTAAAGAAAAGAATAGAATGCTTTGAAATATAACGTAAAAAAAAATCTTCGACGTAAAAAACTCTATGTGATTTTATAAGTTGTCTCTTATGATTAGATATAAACTATAAAAATATATAATATAAAGCAAGATTACAGAGAGAATAGAGGGATGCCCTCCGTAATAATGACCAGAACATTATTGACAAGACTGATTCAGTATCTGAAAGACATTCTTATATTTGGAAAAAGTTTAATTTTATTATTATTATTATTATTATTATTATTATTATTATTCATTCAAATAGTTTTAAATTGTAAAAGTTGTGTTGAATGTTTTCTAAGTTGTTACTTTTTTAGTTGACTGTTGTCTTATATACACCTCACACGTTGGTTTAGTGGCTAACGCGCATTGCCTTTGGTGCGAGAATTTAGTGTTCGATTCCCGGGAGAGCAAAGTCGGTGTTGTCCCATCATCGTAACAGAAAAAGTAGGAAACTACAGTTCGTAGAACATCTAGGTAGCGAAGGTGAGAACTAAACGTTGAGGGAACTGCAGCGTGCTTACCACACGTTCCCCAATATATCGCCGTCTGGCAAGCCTTGATCCTTTATGGACTGTTGCTCCATAGGTTTTTTTTTGGTTGTCTTATATAATGGTGTTAGTGTAGTTATTTGTTTTTTCCAATTTATTTAATTACGTTGTTTTAAGTTAACCATAATGAATAATTTAATTGTGCGGAGATAATATAATTATAATAGCTATGGTTGGAAGGAAGTAGGGCATAATAACCAACAGGCTTATTCCCCCCTCCCCACCACCACACCACAAAGATACGATTTATGAACGAAAAACTCGCCTTCTTATAATAGGTTATTTATAAATCTAACCTGTATTAACCAAAAATGTTCAAAAAACAATTATTTTTTTATCTTTCTTAGAATTTCTTGGAATAGTTAAAAATGTTTTTACAGTTAAACATTACCTGAGACACAAAAATAATTGCAGCGCCCGCTCTGCACGGGTGGGTAACCTGGACATTTGTCCGAGGCGGCAAAATTAATGGGCGCCATTTTGGCTGTAAGAGTGAGGAAAATATTGATTTGTTAAGTACTCAATTAATAGAAAATTTCACAAATCGATTTTTTCGTTCGCTAAAAATTTACAGTGCGTACGTTATTTATATTGTTTATGTCTAAAAGCTAAAAATATTGACACTATTATTGAAAAATTAACGCAGAATCTGTAAAGGACGATGCTTGAACTAGTTTGAACATGCATATACTTCTCTGAACAGAATAGCAATAGCACATTTCAGCTTGTGTTTGAACATGCATAGACTTGCTTAAAATATATACGTATATATAAACTGCTGGAAAAAATTATTGCATAAAATTTCAAAATGTTGAAAGTTGAAGTTACAATTTATTACTACACTTTTTTTTTGTGGATTCGTTGTGAGTGGGCTCTGATCCGAGAGAAATAGGAGACGTAACTATTTGTTTATGTTATTAAATGACTAATTCTCTGAACTCTTCAAAACACAATAATAATTCCAGTTCATCACTTTCACTGCTTGTGGTAATTTCTCTCTTCTACTCATTTTTGTTGAGGTTTTTCTTATCAGTTCATTTTTATTTTTGCTGTTTGTTCTTAACATGCCTCTTCTTGGTAATTATTCTGAAAAAATTGCAGTATGTCTGGTGATATTGCATGAAGAAAGGGGTTCAGCAGTCAATTATTGCTCAGATACTAGGAATGAACCAATCCACTGTTTCAAGAATGTTAATGCGCCACAGGGAGACTGGGAGATATTCCCGAAGACCTGCCACGGCCCGTCCCAGAAGTACAACTCGGACAGATGAGAGATTTATTCATCTGAATGTGTTAAGGAACAGGTTCGTCACTAGCAATCAATTACAGATGTCCGTAATGTCTATATTTCAAGTAGGGCAATCTGAAGAAGGTTAAATGAAGCAAACTTGGCCTCCGGGACACCTGCTACGAGCCCTCTTCTCACCAGAGCACATAGAGTCGCCAGACGGCAATATTCACGAGAATATGTCAATTGGACAACAGAGGATTGGAGACGTGTTTTATTCACAGATGAGTCGAGATTCACCCTACATTCCCCAGATGGAAGGATGAGAGTTTGGGGGCGTCAAGGTGAGAGATATGCAGAGGCTAACATTTCCACAAGAGTGGCTTTTGGTGGAGGCGGTGTTATAATTTGGGGAGGCATAAGTTTAGACGGACGTACAGACTTACATATCGTGGAAAATGGGACGCTAAATGCCCGCAAATACCTTGAAGAGGTACTTCAGCGATATGTTGTGCCAGTTTCTGAAAGAGTTGGTGATGATTTTTTATTAATGCAGGTCAATACCAGATGTCACACTGCTCCAGTTGTCCTTGAGTACCTACAGGATGTTGGGATTCGACGTTTGGTTTCTCCACCGAGTAGTCCAGACCTAAATCCAATAGAACACCTTTGGGACACAATTGGAAGACGGCTCAGACTTCGCCTGATTGCCCCTAACATTCTGAGGGAACTACGTACGGTAGTTATCGAAGAATGGAATGAGATTTCTCAAAGGTTATTTAAAATCTAATCTCTTCAATGCCAAGGAGGCTTGCTGCAGTTATCAGAGCAAGAGGAAGTATCACTAAATACTGTTGAAACAAAATGAAGAAGTGATAATAAATAAGAACCATTTTAATTTTGAATTTTACAGATTTTTTTTTTTTTTTTTTGAGCTTTATTTTTTATTCTGTGTAATAAAACCAGGTTTTTCTTAAATTTTTGGTAGTTGTTCTTTTTTCCTTTAGATTAGAGTTCATCAACATGAATCCATAAAAAAAAATACGAAAATACCTTTCAACTTCAAATTATATTTTGAAATTTTATGCAATACTTTTGTCCAGCTGTTTATATTATTAAGGGAGGCAATTTGCCTTTTTATCCGGGGCGACCTAACCGCTAGAGCGGATGCTGATTAATTGTTAAAGAAATCTAGGAAATTTTCTTTTCAGTCTGCTAATTCTAAGTTAATTGATAATTTTAATTAAACATTTCATAGTATCTATCCTATTTTAATTCATTGTTGTGTTTCACTTTTGGCGCTTCTATCCTTGAATATGCTGTCCTTTTTAATGTATATGTAAGAAAAGTACATGGCATTTAAGATTTTTAGAAGAAAATTTTGAAGTTTTTTTTGAATACATAATATACTCGTATGATATATAATGTGAATAATAATATACTTTAATATCAAGTAAAAATTTAATATGAAACAGATACATCGTTATAATACATTATTGTCAATTAATTATAAAATTGCAAAACATAGAATATACATACATTAAATAATGTTTATTGCATTAATATTTCTTGCAATCACCAAAAAGCTGAATATAGGTACTATCCAGTTTAAAATTTTATTTGATATAAAAAAAATGTAAAGTAAAGTAATGCCTATTTTTTCAGGCGGGCTTAACGTCCAGCTACCAATTAGGTGCCGTGGACTTGGGCGGGAGCACCTACTTTACAAATAACATTTTTCATACCAATATAAAATTTAAAGTAATGCCTATTTTTTCAGCCGGGCTTAACGTCCAGCTTCCAAATTAGGTGTCGTGGACTTGGGCGGAAGCACCTATTTTACTGATAACATTTTTCATGCCAATATAAAATTTAGCAGTTATATGCGGGACTCGAAGTGGGGTCCTCCCACTTGCAAGTCCATGCTCATAACCACTACACCAACACCCGCCCTTATTTGATTTAATAAATGATATTCGGAAAATGTGTAGAGCATTTTTAATTTTAATTTAAAGCACAACAGTTAATGAATGGATCCTCACAATTATTTACCATGAATTAAGTTTTTGAGGTGATTTAGTTTTTAAATATTAAAGAAATTTGTATTAGTTAGTAGTTGGGAGATCTGCAAAATTAACAATTATAAAAAAAAGAAGTATGTATATGGTAACTTGCGTTTACAATGTTCAAACTACTCTAATCTAGAACTTCTGTCCTTCAACATATTCTCACATTGCATTGAATGTGCATATGAATTACAGATTTCCTTTCTCACATAATTCTTCTTATATAGATTTAAAATATGTATTTTGTATTTATAAGAAAGAATAGAGATTAAATTGTTATTTCCTATGAAAAGAAACATTCAATTAAGTGGTATGATTCCAGTTATAGGGAAGAGACTATTATTTCTAAAATTGACGTCAATATTACACAACTTCTAGATGTTTCTAGTAAAACAATACTTTAAGTAAGATTATTGATTTATAACAGCTAGTTACTATTCTTAAGTAAATAATATATATATTTTTTGAATAATACTATAGTTGCAAAACTTAATGCTTTATTATACGGTTCAGAGATGATTATACTGATGTGACCATACTATCCCAGATATCTAATAAATCAGTACATATTATTTACCACTACCGAACCTATTCTTGGAATTAAGACAGGGAAAAAAATAAGAATTATAATAAATAATAATTATATGTGTATGATGTAATATATAAATTTAAATTTGGTGATATATATACTTTGTGAATTATCCGCCAGTTTTTAATTTCTCATACTTTTATTTTTGTGGTACGCCATGACTTAGGATATTTAGCCATTCTTCTTCGCGCAATCCAGTACAAATAGGCTTCACTGGCGACTGATGTTGTTCGTTTAACTGGATATCTGGGAGCCAGGTGGAGGAAACACCCAAAGGTGGAGGAAACACCAACCAACTTATGGCTTTTTTTTGGGTTGTGAGGAAAGTAGATTCAGGACTTTTGGTAGGAACAGGATATCTGTGGAAGAGCTTAGGGTTATTGTCCCCCCCTTAAGGTTATTGTCCGATTTGTTCGGACTGAGGTGAATCTTAGATGGATTAGACCCGGGTCTGGATATTTGTTCTAGACCCGGTTTGTTGTTGTTTTTCTTAGGGTAGCTATATGGCCCAGTGGGGCTTTAGATAGCCAAGGGTTTGGTTTCTCCCCACAGACAAATAATAATAATAATAATAATAATAGGAGGCAGATGAAAACAATTTCGGACGCGAACAACTTCACCCCCCAACTTTTTCGTACTGCTATAAGAAACAATACTTCCTCTTACTAGGAATAACACAGTAAGAGAAAGTCAAAATATTGCTGGAAAAAATGTTTCCAGCGATTGATCGGTTATTTGAGGGTATTACATAAGAACGAAAAACACATAAACTCAAGCTTTACTCGAGCTATTAAATTATTTCCTTTTTTGGTTTCAGTTATAATGATTATTAAGGAAGGGAGCTGCAAAGCGATGAGATCCCTAGCTAGCCATGAGGGGTAAGAGCCTCTTATTCCGAACGGGTTATTCTCAATGCATTGCCGGCCTCCATATGTGTTCATCCCGTTTAGAGAACACTACATTTAGAGGCTCCTGAAAAAAAAAGAAGAGAAAATCTCAAAGAAATAATGTCTGTACTCAAATCTCGGGATTCCGTATGCCAGTCCAGCGTGTTAGTACAGAGATTATCTCTTTCCTCTTGAATTCTGTTATTTATATTTTTGAATATTCAAATATTCAGGTTGGTGGAGGGGATGAAGTTTCTAAGTATTTATTGGTTATTAATTTTCATTGTTGGAAAATAGAACTATTGCACAGGATTACTAAAAATTAATATCATGTTATCTCACATTAAAAAAATAAGAAATATGTGATCCTGATTAATGTACTACAGACAAAAAATTATCACATTACTTAATGGTTTTCAGGTTGAATAATGTAAATTGTTTACTGTACGCGTAATTAGAAAATAATAATGTTGATTGCTTAAGGCAATTTCCTTACAATGATTTTTAATTTTATCATAATAATCATTTTATCACTTTTTATACAATTATGGTCAAGGTTTGCTATAAATAAATATATTTGGGGAACTTACTACTTCCTGTTGAAAAAGTTTTATTTCTATCCTTTTTTACTTTCTCTTACTCCTAGTAAGAAGTATTGTAATCTTGTCGAATTTTCGATATGAGTTTACACCGGAAATATCCGTTTTGAGGTCCCCTGAGTCAGAAAAAGTGGTTTTTAGCAAATAGCCTGTGTGAGTATGTGCATGTATTTGAACAGCATAGCTCAAAAACGAAAAACCGCAGAAAGCTGAAACTTGAAATTCCGTTTAGATATCACCATGGGATCTGGCAGTACGTTATCTGTCAAAATTCCTTAACCGGAAGTACCACTTTACTAGTTGGATTTTTTACTTTTTTGCAATTTTCTCAAAAATGGCTCCGTCGCATTTCTTTAAACTTGAAACATCAACCACATACAAAGAGCTACAACTTTTATTTGAAACATTTCTCCGGGAAAATGCATTTAAGGGCACTTTTGGGAGAGGGGGGAGTTAGTTTCCATCTAAAGTGCTATTTCAGTTTATTACACAATTTGGTCATTTAAATAATGTTAATTACAGTTAAATATGTTGTTGAAATTCCGAGTTTCAGAAAAATCGGATAACCGGAAGTGCTTTGTTTTATAACTTTACTAAATAATTTTTTTACTTTTTCTCCATTTTCTCAAAAATGGCCCCGACGATTTTCTTGAAACTACACATTAAATTAAACATACAAAGATCTACAAACTTTTTTATATAAAACATTTCTCTGTGAAAATTCATTTAAGGGCACTTTTAGGAGAGGGGTAGTTACAGCTTCCTCTAAAGTGGTATCATACTTGATTATACAACTCTATCATTCAAATGAAATTAATTAGAAATAAATGGTTGGCCAAAATTCCGAGTTTGAAGGAAATCAGTAAAGCGGAAGTGCACTTTCACTAAACAGTTTTTTCAGTTTTCGACAAATTTCATTAAATTTGGTGCACAAACTATAAAATTTGGCAATTATCATTTTGAGAACAAGCGTAGGAGAAAGTTGTGTGAGTGTTTCACACAAGATTTTCAAAATGCCACATTTATTGCATTAAACATCAAGAGAGAGTTAAAAAGTGTGAAAAGTGTTGAATATTAACTTGGCTAGATAATTTTCTGGCAAGTTTACAAATTAACCATAGTAAATTTATGTATTATTATTTTTAAATATTAATGAATAATAAAGAAAACAAGTTGAATGTTTATTATAATCTTGACAATTTCAACATGATAGATTATTCAAGTAACCTTTGGAGAAAGACATCAAGCTCATCTACTAAATTTAAATATCGATAATTTGAAGCAAAAATCATTATTATTCATAGTGCATTTTATTTCTAATAGTCACTTTAATATTGCAAAATTGTTTATTTTATAATATAAGGAAAAGACATTCAAATAATATTTTAAATTACTAAATCAATCTTTTTTAGTTTTGATTTTCGAATATGTGGATCTGAACATCTTCTTAAAATGGCTAAGCATATTTAACAGAATTCAGTATTTTAAGAAATAAGTTAAACGTTATGATTATTTTATATTTATATATTTTATATATGAATCATAATTTACAAGTAAAGTAATCTGATCACATCCTTTTAATATTTCAAAATTAAAATTACAAAATTGTAATAATCATTCTAATCATTTCCATACATTTGCATTAGCATGTTATTAAAATAACAATTTAATTAATAATTTATATTTAACTATAAAGTTTTCCAATAACATCCCATGATTAGTGCACATTATTTATCAAGGACAAGTATCAGTTAATAACTGCTCCATTTGCAATAATCATGTGGGTAGGGCTTGGTTACTTTCTTGCTGAGCTTTGGTATCAGGTGTTGAAGTTTGGAGTGTAAATTTTTTATGGCCAAACACAGAAATGGGTTAATCAGTAATCATAATGTGAATATTATTTGGATACAGATATCTTCTGTATGCAACTGCATATGTCTAGTCTACCATGCCTGCATATGTCTAATAACAGCATGTAACCTGCACTTAGGACAATCCATGCAATTAGCTTATACACCCATATCTTTCTCAGCTATCTATTTCACCTATTTCATTAAAATAAAAAGAAAAAAAAAAGCCAGTTCTGTTGTAAGAAGTGCCTTTGTACTTAAATTTGCCGATATAAAAAGCCTCACGGGAATCGAACCCATACCGTTTATACTAAAAGCTGAAAGCTTAAAGTAGCGCTACAATATGGTCACTTTTACGATAAAGTCCTTATGTCCTAAAACATAAAAGAGAATACCCTCACTATCTATGAAAATAAGTAATGCTAAGCCCTAATAAATGTTCAGTAAAGGTACCAAGTTTGAAGAAATCAATTTTATTGAATTCTATCAATTTTCAATTTTTATTTAAGAGAAACTTGTGCGTGTGTTTCATTTTAATGTTTTCAATCTCAACGTTCACTGCTTTCCTACCCTAAAGAGCTCCTGAAGAAGGGCACTAATGATACCGAAACGTAGAGCAACAAAGAATTCCTTTTCTTTAAAAACTCCTCTGGCTATTGCCGTACAAACATCTCATTGTTATTTTAAAAGTTTTTCAATATCAGGAAATAGCCAGAAAACTAAACATTTAAGTTTTCGCAATAGAAAAAAAATTAGATAGTATAAGTTAATTTCAGTGCAAAAGCAGTAAATTCTTCGTTAAATAGGTATTTCCCCTGTATTTTTTTTTCCATTTATTATATTATTGAATATTTACAACTACATAAATAGATATTGCAAACCAGTAAATAAGCTA
>JAAEAF010012522.1:0-25838 GCA_011037195.1 Triatoma infestans | reverse complement strand
ACAGAGCTATTAGTGAGATGTTGCTGTGTTTTTAACGGAGCTCTCTCTCAGGCATCTGATTAGTTCTCTTATTGGACATTGTGGTTTAAGGAGACATTTCTACATATGGGGCTCATGCCGGATCCATTTTGTAGAGACTGTGAGACAGAGGAGGAAACACCCATCCATCTTATGTTTGGGTTGTGAGGAAATTAGGTTCAAGACCTTTGGTCGGAACTGGATGTCTGTGGAAGAGCTTAGGCTATTTCCCCTTAAGGTTATTGTTCGATTTGTTCGGACTGCGGTGAATCTTAGGTTGATTAGACACGGGTCTGGATATTTGTTCTAGACCCGGTTTGTTGTTGTTTTTGGGGGGGTAACTATATAAGCCCAGTGGGGCTTTGGATAGCGTAGGGCTTGGTCCCTCCCCACAGACAAATAATAATAATACAATCACTTTTGTAGCCTTTCGAAATTTTGCAAAATTAGGTTTTCACCGGAAAATACATGTTTTGAGGTCCCCTGAGTTTGAAAAAAATGTTTTAGCGAACGGTTTAGTTGTGAAAGTGTGTGTGTGTGTGTTTGTGAATAAAATATCTCACAAATGTAAAAACACAGGCAGCTCAAAACTTAGGAACTATCATCACATCGCATCTAACACGAAAGTTTCAGACAAAATCAACCGGAAGACCGACTTCACTGAACTTTTTTTTTCAGTCTATCGCGATTTCTATGAAAACCCTCCAATAATTTTCTTTAAACTTCGTATACGCATTATCTGTACCCCTAAATATCTATCACTTTTATTGGTAATATTTTTCGGAGAAAATGTATTTTTGGGGGGGATTCTGGGGGGGGGGAGGAAGGTAGCCTTAAACTTTCTGCTAAAGTACCATTTTAATATCATCTATGGCACTACAACCAATATAATATTAATATACATTAGAATCATTGGAAGAAATCCAAAATTGAGGAAAATTGGTTAATTGTAGGCATGACTTTGGACAATAGGTTTTTGAGTTGTTTTTTTTTGGAACGATTTCCTTTAAATTCGGTATTTTATCCGTCGTAGCATGAATATTGGTTTTGTTCCTGGACTGGTTTCGGATTTTCATCCATTGTCACAGCAAATTCACCAAGTTTGTGTAGAGAGTTCAGTAAATAGAATTGACGGGTTCTAAAACAGTTTTCTGTACAACATGGCGTCCGTCCCCCTCGCCCACTCCCTCCTCCTAACCTTTTACAATATATGATTGATAATATAAAGCATGTTTCGATAGCTTATTTGTAACAGACATTTGAAAATACATTCATATAACATACATACATCTTTAGTTCTTTATCATATACCATCTAAAATGATTATTTCCCCCCCACTAATCTATAACTTGAAGGAAGTTGGGAACCAACAAGTGTGAATCTAACAGAAACATTTCGTTGAAATGAACTCTCTCTACACGAACTTGGTGAATTTGCTCTGACGATGGATGAAAATCCAAAACTGGTCAGGAACAAAACCAATATTCATGCTAAGATGGATAAAATACCAGATGTTATCCACCATTGCGGACCCACCTACATTTTCATTTCCCTTTAAACTTGGTGTAATTATGCAGATATAAACCTAACAATTTTATTTGAAACATTTTTCTGTAAAAAAAAATTGATTTTAAATAATTCTGCAAGAAATTCTTTTGGACTTCAATGCAATCATTCTATTGCCTACCTACCTGTGTAGGGATTTATCCCCTCCACACCTCTATATTTATGTTAGGAGAAATGAATAAAGCTTGAAGCTTAAAGGAAATTTATAATTTTGTATTAAAAGCAGTAAAAGAAAGTACTGTGAGTGTTTCACACCATATTTTTTTTTCTCGAATGGAAGAATTAAGTGTCATCCCAATATACTGCCCCCTCTTTGATGATATTTAACCAAATGGCAGCGAGCAGCCCAATTTATTTTCCACTGTAATCCATAACTGAAGTATTGCCCCTTGAGCGGTATCTAGTGTCTATCATGGACAAGATACTCACATGTCTTCAGCAGGGCCAAAGCATACATTCACAAACTACTCAAATACAATGTAGCCAGGTCTGAAGGCATTATGAAATATTAGCATTCTAAAACAGATTATATATCGAATTCTCTACTCCATCCAAGCTCTTAGCTTTGAGTGAGAATGTATTGGGTGAATCTAAAGTATGTTTGGTGAAGATGAAAGATAAATTAGATTACGCTTAATTAGTTTTAAATGAATGTATTTATTAGTATGAAAGTATTTTTTGGCGAGAATGGTTTAGGTTAGGCAAAGTCTGTATATATGTTTTTATTTTAGGTTTAAGTACAAAAAGGAGTAGAGGAATATCAAGTACTCTACTCCTATCGGTGCGAATGTTTTTTGGTGTACATTTGTCATTTTCTTTGTGTGTGTGTATCTGAAGTGGGAAGCATCCCGGTACAAAAGTGAACATTTATTGCATTATAGTAATTTAAACAAGATAAAATAGTTTACAAGCTATGTACATGAAAAAAAAAAAAATTATCAATGCACTTGTTGGCAGATTAGAGGAAGTTGGACAATTATTTTCTTTCCGCTTACCGCTGGGCATCCACTTTTTCCATTGTCTGGAGGACTCTTTTAATAGTAGTAGGCTAGTCCAGTAAGCTGTAGGAAGTTCATTTCAGAAGGCGCGTCTTAGATAAAGTTCACATCTTCTTTAACCTTAACATTTAGATAGTGTTAATATACACGGATCATTCAGAGCTATTTGTAGCTACAAACATCTTTAGTGATATGACCTTTTAGGTTGCCCGCGGCCATTTTCATGAAAAACACTTGAGTTTCCGGATTAAGACTGCGTCAGTGTTTTGCTAAAAACCGACGTTTTGCCCATGTTGCAATGAGCCTCATCAGTCTCATGGCTCGCCAGCCAACCGTGGGCAAGGTAGAGAAAATTAAGCCCCGCCCACGGCTAAATAGTAAACATGGTGATCAAGAAGGCAGTTAAGATAGCGGAGGAACTTAATCAACCCGGAAACTCAAGTATTTTTTTCATCTTTAGTGAGTTCAGAAGATGAGACAAAAATCCCATCTATTCTGCTTTAATTGTGCTGAATTTCAAACTCTGCTTTTGCACATTAACGATTAATTCCCATTAATAAGTATTCCAGAATTTATGATCGCATGAAATGTGATCGTCAGCAAATCGCGCAATATGAAAAAGTAATCTTTGCTATAATTATTTTAGTATTCAGGAAAACGAAAAAATCATCCTCTTCAACTTCATCTCCAGCAATAGAAGGACCTAGATGTAACTGCAACATCATTTTTTGTATGCAGGGATTACGTATTACGGTGTCATTTGACAGCCTGTTTGATAATCATAAGATTATTTCCGAAGAGAGTTTAACAAATTACAATACAAAAACTTAGCTTACATTTGAAAGTTAAAGTATAAATCCCGTATCTTCAGTGAGCTACTTATATTAAAGTTTTCAAGCTATTGACGGAAGTTCTTGGAAGATTTTGTGCACCTAGAATCCAGACAATATGCACTTACAGACGCAGCTTATAAAGAGGCCAAGTTTAAAGCTATTTTTTTTTTCTATATATTGGCAATTCTGTGATACGATCCGAATCATTAAAGAATCATGGTATCTAAAGAGCGGAGAAGCAAATTAAATGAATCAAATGTAGTTACTCCCTACCTAGACGAGACTAGGAAGGGGCATTTCGATTCATATAAATAGAGCGACAGCAATAAAGTTCAGGACAGTTTACGACCAGTTAACAACCAGTCAGCAGCCTTCTATCTCAAAACTCAGCCAGTCTGTCTCTTTATATTTCTCTCGCTTCCTAACTTCTATTTTACTGTGAAGTCCTGCAGTTTGCGTGCTCTTTTCATTATATTGTTGAGCATATTATCTAGTTAATTTCTCTAAATACATTCCTCTCTCCTTCTCACATCTATTATAATTCTAACTTTACAAACTGGGAAAATTGAAGATAAATATTCTGTTATCAGTTCATTGCAGATTTATCAAAACTCTCCCTATTGTAAATTATGCACACAATCTTAAAGTATTACTAAATACCCTAATCCCTCACAATCAAAAATACTGTATCATTATTAAAAATTAAATTAATCTGTTATCAATAAAAACTATAATCATGTTGATAATATTGCAGTATTTATCAAAAGCGGTCATTAAAGAGACACACTTACACAAATATATATGCATACATACACATACAAACACACACACACATATATATATATTCTTTGTTTTTATAAATTACGGGGTTAAAAAGGTTAATGCCAATTATGTAAAGGCTATTTGATAATATAATAAAGATCTATAGATGAAATACTTATTAATACTATTAGTGTTTTTAATCGGTTATTGTTCTATAAAGGAAATTTTTATTGAAACCATTTATTGATTAAGAATGATTAAGCATTCGAATGCCATTAAAAAAAAAAGTTTGATCCTGATAGCTCTACGCCAAATAGCGAAAAAACCATCGAATTCAATAAAACTGTTTACCTTTGTTTTATAGATCTGGAAAAAAGCTTTCGATAGGGTGCCGTGAAATGAGTTATGATCCGCATTACAGAATAAAAATGCAAATAAAGCTCTAACCCTCCGGATAAAAAGTTTTTATAAAAACTACATAAACTATGTTAGAACGGCACATAAGAGCTTTTCGGAATTCATCCCCAGCAGAGGAGTCAGGCAGGGGGATATGTGGAGTCCACTGTTATTCATCCTACTAATGGACGGTGTATTGAAAGCATGCAAGACACGTACATATGCGATCCATCTTAGAAATTGAAACCTACAGGCAATAAGCTTCAATTATTTTGCGTTTGTCGACGACATTATGTTGAGCAAGGAAAAACTCCAAGCCAACATTGACGTGTGGGTGCAAGAGTGCGAGAAAAGAAATATGTCTGTCAGTATCCAGAAAACCAAATGCATGGTAATTTCCAGAGCAGATGATATCAAAAGGAAGTGTCAAAAGGAAGCAGGGAATCCTCCGTTAAATATCTCGGAGTGAAGTGAAATGTAATGGTGATGTGTATTTGTAGCGGCTTGTGCGGTGTTGTGAAAGGGCTTGGTATGAATGCTTGAGATAGAAGTATTAGTAATAAACAAGAGAGTACCAGTGTTTTTAAAATAAATATATTATCTCTAAGTAAATTAAAGTATTTTACAATATCACAACTATATCTTAATAAAATGATGTTTATCTAGAATAAAGGCAAATCTCGCATGAGTTTAACAGAGCGATTCCTGAGGTAGTGTTCTGGCTTCCAAAGCAGAATGCAGACTCTGCTTGTTTGAAGGCCGAGTGCAGACTGACTAAGGAATGCTCTCTCTAGCAGGGGAATTTTCTTTTACAAAAGAGTTATCCTAACGGGTTTTTGTGCCTTTGTTTTCCTAAAAGTAATGACCCCAATTTACAGTACCTGATCTAAATACTCTTTTTTTGAAGGTAAATTATTTCATTTAAAATATTTTACAAAACTATTTATTTTCATTGCTTTCTTCCACTACAGAAGATTCACTGAAACGGTAGATTAACCAGTGAGTTGAATGGGAGAATTGCGTTCGGTGGAAGACTATTCCACGCTTTGAACAGGAGTTTCCTGAGCAAAAAACTGGTCTCCAAGGATACAAAGAGGATTGTCTATTAGAATACTTATGGACCCACTATTATCTATAGTTGCGAATCCTGGGTTGCTCTAAAGGAGAGCCATAAAAGCCGACTGCGAGCGGTAGAAATGAGAAATATCTTGCAAAAAATATAGGGCATAACCAGGAGAGACCATATTAGGAACAGCCACTATTAAAGCAAATTTAAAGTTTGAATCGCTAGAGCAAACTATTGAAAAAATGCAACTGCGAAGGTTCGGTCATGTTAACGGAATAGCAGAGAATAGAATACCACGGAAGGCATATGAGATGAGGGTGTCGGGAAGAAGATCTAGAGGAAGGAAAATCAAAACATGGGATGAAAATGTGAAGAGCATCGTTGAGAAAAGAGGCCTTATCTGGAATATAGCAAGAAAATGTCAAGAAATAGAGAAGAATAGCGAACTTTTTGCAGCTTCTCTACACTTACGGGTAGAAAAGGACTCTGATTAAGCTAATAAGTAATTAAGTTGATTCTCAAAAAGGATTAGTAAAAACAATTAATCAATAAATTAATTAATTTTTTGAGATTTACTATTCTTTACAGATATCAAAAATTGTAGAAATTCAAAACACCACTGAATTAAAAAAGAATAATGTACGACTCTGTGCAGAAAATGCTGGGATACATCGAAGGAAATGAGCAGGGAAATTAGGAAAGACACAGACGAGGTATTCGGAATCGTGCCCCATGAGAGCAAGTTTGTGTTGATGCCCAGAGGTAACTAAGATTCCAAGTTAGGTGCAAGATATTCCTTGCTAAGAGAAATTCGCAGCTTTCATAAAGACAAACTTTGGGTAGAATATGTGTTTTTTTGTAGCAAAACTTAAACAATTAAATATTTTTGAATCAGCTAATTATTTATATTTATTTACTTGATACTCCCTCCAAAAGAACTTATTCAATTTATTTCCTGCAAATTCTATTTGGATCTGTTAATGATTATTATAAATGGTATTTAAAATTGTCTAAAACTGGGTTTTGAAATGGAAATAACCCACTGTATAGTTGTAATAAGTCATTTTAAATAATAAATCATAAATAACTTCCGTTTCATTATCTATTTGTTTAATGAATAATTTAAATTGTTACCTTCTAAAGTCTGTACTCTTTAATGCTTAATTAGCAAATCCTTTTTTAAATCATCCTACATAAGAATATCGTTGGAACCGTTTTCGAGAATATCACGAATAACTGAAAAAAAAAACCATTCAGTAAAGTCGCTGTTCCGGGTGATGGATTTTTGTGTAAAACCAGAAAATATAGGGCAAAACCAGCAGAGACCGCATTAGGCACAGCACTATTAGAGCAAATTTAAAGTTTGAACGATTGAAAAAAATGCAACTGCGAAGGTTCGGTCATGTTAATGGAATAGCAGAGAATAGAAAACCACGGAAGGCATATGAGATGAGGGTGTGGGGAAGAAGATCTAGAGGAAGGAAAATCAAAACATGGGATGAAAATGTAAAGAGCATCGTTGAGAAAAGAGGCCTTATCTGAAACTCAAAAATTCAGATGCTGTGATGGTAGTTTTGAGTATTCTGTTACAAGAGACACAATCAGAACTTCGGAAATTTGCAATGATCGTAATATGCCACTTACTAAGGAGAGAAAGTGAGTAAATCTCTTACATTAAAATCAATCCCTTCAACATCAAATAATCAATCTTTTTTTTTTATTTTCAGAATTATTACAGTATCATAACAGTTTTTTGTTTTTGAATATAGTGTTGACATTATAACCATATATGGACAAAATTGGTTACATGAGAATAACTGCTAAGGTGAAGTGGTTAGAATAATAATAAAGGTTACCTTCACTTAAATGTGACCATGGAGGGGTACCTTGCTAAATTTTTGTAGTCTATTTTTACTAGAAGCCTCTAATTATTTAAACTGAATGTAAAAAAGTATATATGTACGAGGTGTGTTCAAAAAAATAACGTAAATATTCATTTTTTTTTTTTGTCAAGAATTTTATTTATTCGTCTACATCAATGTTATCCCCTTCAAAATAGTCCCCATTAGATATTATACACTTATGTCAGCGCTTCTTCCAATCCCCAAAACATTCTTTGGAACTCGATCTTTGGGATAGCTTTGAGCACTTTCAGCGATGCACTTTTAATCTCATCTATGCTTTGAAAATCAACGGCCCTTCAAGGTTCTCTTTATTTTTGGGAACAGAAAAAAGTCACACGGTACCATGTCTAGCGAATATGTAGGGTGGGGCATCACATTACAGTGTTGTTTTTTGCCAAAAATTCACGAACAAGCAACGATGTGTGAGCAGGTGCATTATCGTGATGCAAAAGCCATGAATTGGTTTTGCCGGGCGTTGAACTTGCAAGTAGTATTGCTTATTGATCGTTTGACCTTCTGGCAAGAACTCATGGTGCACTATGCCATGATTAAAATCGAAGAACACAGTGAGCATAATCTTCACATTTGACCGAACTTGTCGAGATTTTTTCGGTCTTGGCGATCTAGAATCCCTCCACTGGGACGATTGAGCCTTAGTTTCGATATCGTAACCATAAACCCATGTTTCATCACCTGTTATGACACGCTTCAATAGTAAATAGTTTTGTATTGTTGTTGACTTGATTTACCGATTCCTGAGCAACTTCTATTCGCCGCTGTTTTTGTTCGAAATTCAACACTTTTGGAAAACAAATTTGCTGCAACACGTTTCTTACCCAAAACAGATGAAAGAATTGCATGCCATGAGCCATTGATGTGCCAACATCTTCAGCAACTTCTCTAACTGTGATTCGGCGATCGTTCATAATCATTTCTTTCACTTTTTCCACGTTTTCATCGGTTGTTGATGTGCTAGGACGACCCGTACGCTCGTCATTTTCAACGTCTTCATGGCCATCTTGAAGACGCTTATACCATTCATAAACTCTTTTTTACTCATGGTAGATTCACCAAAAGCAATATTTAACATTTCTAAAACTTTGTTGCACTTTATTCCATTTTTATAGCAAAATTTAATGCAAATTTTGTAATCCATGATTTTTTTTTTTTTTTTTTTTTTTTTTTTTTTGGCTTGGGTGTTTTATTGGAAACTCCCAAATCCATGATTTATACAAATGAAAAATCACGATTGAAACAAAACACATGTTATCCTTTTAACAGCTGACAAGACACTAAACATCCAATATAGCTCAAAATGTATAGATATTTTAAGACATGTTCACCAACACAACAACGAAAAAAATCGTACCAATCGGACTAATATAACCCGCGAAATTTTAAAATTCCCGTTACTTTTGAACACACCTCGAATATGAGTATATTGTACAATTAAAATAATATTATTTTTAAATTATTAATTTCAACATAAAACAGAATAAGATTAAGCCAAATTATAGATTAGGAAAATCGCGAAAAACTAAGAAAGGATATTCAGTAAAATCGCATTTCTGGTTATATATATATTTTGCCTAAAACCTTCGTGTCAGGGGCGGTGGTAGTACCTACCCCTAAATCGAATAAAATGTTTGAGCACCCTGTGATTTTTCTTTGAGCAGGGATGACGCAGAGTTTTTTTTTTTTTAGGGAGAGCATTACAAAATTTTTCAAAGGGGAATCAAGGAGGAGGTAAAGAAGTCTCATCTCTGGAACTCCCTCGCGGACTGCGGCAGGCCCAAGATCTGCTTGGGAAATTATAACCATCTCGAGATCGAAGGCCTGCATCGGCCTTAGTAAGAAGAACAAACTCCGCTTACTCACGGGACATTGTCAACTCAAAGGACGAAGATGGGGTTGGAGATTGACAGTAACTGCAGATTCCTTGGGGAGATGGAGGAAACTCCATTGCAATACCTAACGGTCTGCGAGGCTTACCACCCAGAGAAGATTTAAGGAGAAGGGGAATATATCCTCCCTAGAGCCCGTCAGGTTTTTAGGATTCCTTAGGGATCTTAACCTGATGGAGATGTTGTAGACGGTGTTCGCCTGGAACATCTGTTTGGATGCTATGGGCAGCCTGCGGCATCCAGGGTGCATAGCACAATAGATCGTAATGGTCGTAGTGCATCGGGCCCCCTCAAAAAAAAAAAGGAATGCAATTTTTTGGTGGGGAAATATAAAATAAATGCATGAATATTGTATTAGACATCAATTTTTAGCGATCGACCCTTGCTAAGAAGGCACACAATTGGAAACCAATAACATATTACATTTTTACTTTCTCTTCCTTGGCAAGTGAAAGTAAAAGAATGTGTCATACTTTCGAAACTCCAATACACGTGTTGATGTCTCTTGAATAAAAAAAAAAAAAAAAAAATTAGCGAATGATGTAATGTGTGTGTTTACTGTGTAGGAATTTGTTGTTTTTTTTAGTTTTTCGCGATTTTGTCGAAAACCGACCTCCAAACGTGTTTTCCGGTAAAATTTTGACACGATTTGCAATACATCCTGTTAACTGGTAAATTTGGTGTGAAACATCAAACGTCTTTCTCTCATTGCAAGTTATATAATTAAAATTATTGACTGACTCTCCAATCGTATAATACTTACTGTATGTTAGTTACCTTCAATGGGAGAATTTAAACTGTATCAAACGACTTATTAAGGAAGCATAACCTCACCTACTCGAAAACAACTCGTTAAATTAATTTTCTCGGATGTATAGTTAGTATAACAAATTTAATAAAACTGTCGATGTTTTTATGGAGGAAATACCAGAAAATTGAAAAAACTGTTCAGTAAAGTATCATTTTCGGTCAAACGATTTTCTTCATATACGAAATTTTTGGTAATACATTTAATTCAAACTAATCGTATAATAAATTAAAATAGCACTTTACAGGAAAGCACACTTCCACCAGAAACCTCTTAAACGAATTTTCCCAGAGAAATGTTAACAAATAAAAGTTGCGAGTACTTCAGGTGGGAAGTTGAAATACCGGGTTTAAAGAAAATCGTTATAGCTGTTTTTGAAAACGGCTAAGAACGGGAAAAATAAAGGTGATACTTCCGATTAATCGATTTTGACCGATACCTTATTGTCAGGTGGAACTTAAATCAAATATCAAGTTTGAACTTTCTGCCATTTTTCCATTTTTGAGTTATACACACACACCCCAATTTTTAAAAACCACTTTTTCGACTCAGGGGACCCAAAAAAGTATACTTCCTAAGAAAATCAAATATAAGCGACGGACCATTATTATTGTATGTACCTACATCAAGTTATCAGAAAAAAACGTGAAGGAAAGAGTAACATTATATTTGAATATGTGATTCGACCTGCCATGCTAGATAACATCTGGGATTTTAACCATCGTAGCGTTCTCCTTTTCATTGTTTCTTTCCGGTTTTAGATTCTAATCCATCGTCAAAGTATATTTCATCAAGTTTGTGAGCGAATTAAACCAATCTAGTTGAAGAGTAACTAGTTGATTGTGGAACTAATAGTTCAACTTTAAGTTGAAGTCAACACTTCTACATCAACTTGAACCATACACTAACTGTAACAGCAACCAAAGAGAGCAAAGAGAAGCTCAACCACTCTCTCGGACTGGAGTGGGAGAAGCTGTATAAATATAGCGACGGACAGTCCATAAAAACACAGTTGAATTCAGTTCAATACATCCAATCGCTACGTGTCATTTTCATACCACTCTACCTTAAAATATTTCTCTATGGTAAAGTCCAGGCAGTCTGTGACTTTTAATAATATATTAGTTAACCAGTGTTAACCAAGTCTTCTTCTTATATCATCAACCAGACCTAAATTCTCTCCACCTAACAAATCCATTATACTGACCATCGTCACAAATAAACTAATAAATGCTATTTCTAAAACCATCTTGCTCAGAGAAACATAATGTATGAATTTCCGGTGAAAACTCAATTTCAGAACTATCACGAACATCAGATTTCGTTTTTCGGCCAGTAAAATCGAACACATTCAGTTATCAAACAAAATAGTTTTACTTAATCAATTCTTAATGAAATGTTTTCATTGCAATTTAAATTGCGTTTTTCCAATGAGGTAAAAACAGTTATTTATCGTACAACGAGGAAATTGGTAAGAAGTATATGTCAACTGAGGAAAATTGGAAAAACCCACTTTAATCAAGTGTGTTAAATGTTGAATTTTTTCCGCAAACGTTTTAATTGGCACTCAAGGTAAACTTATAGATATATGCGTCAAATATTCATCAATTTCACAATCCATTTCAATTCTACAAACATCAAAGGATAACAGGATAGTTATTTATTTTCTAGCAGCGTCAATTTAATTGAATGATATAATTATTTAATACTTTCATAAATTCAAAAATATTCCGTAATTAATTTAAAAGAACATACAGTTCTTAACATTAGTCAAAATTTTGGATTCAATACAAATAGGAATACTCCTATTTTCATATCGATATCCAACCATTTGATTGGAAGGATTGAGCCATGATCTTTCATTCAATACTGCATTTAGGGGCATGTAAAAAGGCTGCAAGAATTTAGACTTTGTGGTTGTTTTGGAGACACACTCGCGATCTTCTTTCACTCTACGATCCTGCAAGAACCTGGACCTCCTCCAGGACAGCTTGCAACTCATTTTTTTCTTTCTTGGTTTTATTCCACCTTTTTCTGACACCAAGTTACGCCAAATCAAGTTCCACATCGTCTAATCCATCGCGTTTCGTGGTCGCTATCGTCTTCTCTTTTCACCCGGTTTCCCGTTCATTAATCTTTTTTTGGGAATCTTTCTTCTGGGTATTCTTTCTACAAGTCCTAACCATTGTAATCATTATTTTTCAATGTGGACTACTAAATAAAGTTCCCCGTACAATTCTCTGAGCTGTATATAACTCTTTATTTTCCGATTCCCGCCTTTGCAAACCGGTTCATAATACGACTGAGTATATTTTTCTTTTACAGATATTTAGTTATCTTGGGCTTTGCTTTGTCACTACCTCACTTCCGCAACCATATATACCACCGATGACTGTATGGTCTTATGCTGGAACAAGCAGTTTTACTTTCTTAGCTGATTGTCGGAACTTGAGGATCTGCTTAAACTGTCTATATATAATAGAAACCTAGTGCCTGCTGCCATTGTAGCTTTAATTTTTTCAAATATATCATTTTTTTTCCCTGTCACTATGGCTCTCAGGTATTCAAATTTGCCCATCGCCCTAAAATTATAGCTCTCAATATTTGCAAATGCAACCACGGTTTTTTTCTCTTCTAGTTAAGTACATATAAACCACTTTCCGGCAACTGACACTCCTTCATGATTGATTCGACACTCATGATCTTGGTATTCCGAAAACGGTGCTGACTTTCTACAATTCATGTATCAGAAGCATTATTAAGTATGTTTCTTAAACTGGAGACTTTACTGCAATAAGAATATTTTTAAACTTGAGACTATTCAATTCCGCTTCATCAAGGTATTTAGTAACTGCATTGGACTAAATTTAATACCCCTGATATGATTGGATCATTATAATCTTCGTTGTTTCTTTTAGTATAACTCCATAAATTCTTACAACGATGCCAATTCAAGAATTTGCAAGTTATGAATCGATGTTCCAAGTAGATTGATTTGTACAGAAAATATTTTAATTATTAAACAATAACTATATACAATAATGTTTTTTTTATATTATTGTTCTTAGAGTTTATTTGCTGTTATTGTTGATGTATTGATTTAACTATACTGTTGCTTGCCGTTGATGATGTTAATATTTATATAAATAATAAAGATATAGGACTTTTCTTTGTCATTGTAATTACACTACTTCCGTTAGTAATTTTTGGCGGCTACTTCAGGGTTTTTAATTTTTTTTTAAATTAAAAAAAAATCAGTCTTAAGGTTTGCCGTGCAATTTCTTAGGGTTTAAATGATTGTTGAACAGATCCCAAATAATTTATTTTTGCATCCAAAATATAAAAAATCTGGTGTAAAACATTAACACAACTTTCTCTTACTCCAGTTCTCAAAATTATAATTGACAAATTTTATAGTTTGTGTACCAAATTTAATGAAATTTGTGGAAAACTGAAAAAACTGTTCACTTCCGGTTTACTAATTTCCTTAAAACTCGGTATTTTGGCCATCTATTTATTTCTAATTAATTTTCTTTGGATGGTAGAATTTGTATAATCAACTATGATAGCACTTTAGAGAAAAACGTAACCCCACCCCTACTCTAAAAGTGCCCTTAATGAATTTCCCCAGAGAAATGTTTTAAATAAAAGTTGTAGATCTTTGTATGTTTAGTTTATATAAGAAATTTCAAGAAAATCGTCGGAGCCATTTTTGAGAAAATTGCGAAAAAGTGAAAAAAATCATTTAGTAAAGTTGTAAAGTAAACGTACTTCCGGTTATCCGATTTTTTTTCAAACTCGGAATTTCAACAACATATTCAATTCTAAGTAATACTATTTAGATGACAGAATTGTCTAATGAACTGAAATAACACTTTAGTTAAAATCTAACCCTATCCCTTCCCCATAAC
Organism: Triatoma infestans; assembly: GCA_011037195.1. Classification (NCBI taxonomy): domain Eukaryota; kingdom Metazoa; phylum Arthropoda; class Insecta; order Hemiptera; family Reduviidae; genus Triatoma; species Triatoma infestans. Next base: position 11,672 of record JAAEAF010012522.1, on the reverse strand, counting down.
TGCCCTTAAATGAATTTTCCCAGAGAAATGTTTCAATTAAAAGTTGTAGCTCGTTGTATGTGTAGTTGATATACCAAGTTTACAAGAAAATCGTGGGAGCTATTTTTGAGAAAATGAAAAAAAAACAAGTAAAGTAGTACTTCCGGTTGAGGAATTTTGACAGATGACCCACTGTCAGATGCCATGGTGATACCTAAACGGAATATCAAGTTTCAATTTTCTACCGTTTTTTATCTTTGAGCTATGCTGTTCACATACACACACTCACACACACACACACACACACACAGACCATTAGCTAAAAACCACTTTTTTTGACTCAAGGGACCTCATAACGGATATTTCCGGTGCAAACTCGATATTGAAAATTTGTCACGATTGCAATACTTCCTCTTTACTTGGAGTAAGAAAAAGTAAAAATGGGTATAAAAATTATAGTTTATGACATCAATTAATTTATTACGTTTCTAATTTAGAATGGCATCCTTGTGGCCTTTGAATGTCACATATAAGTGGAGAATAATGTAAACATGTTATCACATCAAGGTAGTGCACTTAAAATAGAAACAATGCTACTAAATTGACAATTAATTTTCGATTACTTAACAAATTTTCGTCAAATATTACGTCAATTCAATAAAAAAGTAAAAAAAAAAAAGAAGCGGTCATTAAGTAGGAGATAAGAATTTAATGATTACCTTAAAGATATCACATTTTTTTGTTCTAATTAATAAAGTATTATCAAACATGGTCCAATATTCATTAAAAATAAAAATAAAAAACTTTTTTGTTGAAAAATTGTAGTCATCATTTGTCTTTGCAATTAAATTTTTTATTTATTTATATAATATCAACTACTTAAACACTCATCAAGTATTTAGTTTACATCATACTTTTTTAGTAGCATTCTTTTGGAATTTCGTAAGAGCAATATCAAATTAGTAATTTCTTGTTTTCATATATATGCCATTCATTTTCTAGTGCCCGTGATCTTTAGCCATGTTATTAGTGATTTGTAATTTCTCTACTCCTATAAAAAGCTCTGAAATTCACTTCCTTAGATGATCTCCGCGAATATCAGAGTCTTTCTTAGTATTCTTCTTCCTTTGGATTATAAGATTTATCCCATAATTTCCCCGCTGTTTTTTTTTTTTTAATGTTTTCTACTTTCCACGTTTGTAGAAGTAAACGCATAATTCGAAATATCTTACAATCTACGGTGGGAGTATGTTTTCAAATTCAGACATCAAATTCAAGATTTCAAATAATCAATCTTTTTAAAGAATGAAAAAATGCTCTAAATTCTTAGATTTAAGAAACAAGGTAGATTTGATAGATTAAATTTACAGAATCATGCATAAAGAACTTGAATAATACAACTTTATGTGTCCTACAAATTTAAAAATCGCAATAGTTTTTTATAATACTTTCTCTTATTTCCGGTAAGAAAGAGGAAGTATTGCAATTGTGTCAAATTTTCGAACCTGAGTTATCACCGGATATTTCCATGTTTTGAAGTTCGTAGAGTACGAACAAAATGTTAAGAGCAAATTGTATGTATGTGTGTATGTGATATCTAAAAAAAAAATCGTTAAAATCGCAGTACTAACACCGCATCTGACACGATGGTTTCCGGTAAAATCCACCAACCGGAAGTGTGACTTTCCTGAATGTTTTACTAATGGTTCCAACGGATTTTCTCTTTATATACTTCATGTTCTATCTATATACAGAAATACTTATCACTTTCATTGGGGGTTTTTGAGCAAACGGTGGCGTTAAAAATTCCTCTAAAACAGGACAATATATGGTTCTACCGCTTATATGATATTAATTAATATTGATTAGAGTATAGATACAATACCAAATTTGAAGAAAATCAGTTAACCGGAAGTGCGTCTTTACAGAATAAGTTTTTGAGAATTCCCCTTTATTTCACCAATTACTTACTTACTATACGGTGCAACAGTCCTTAAAGTAGGACCTGGACCACCTCAATAAGTTTTCCCCATTCGTTTCGGTCTGCGGCCTTGTGGCGCCATCCTCTCACTCCATCGTTCTGATGGCCCGCACCGCTCGTTCTAAACAGAGATTGAAGGATAGAGGATCACCTTGCCTTAGGTCTTCCTCCACGTCATCCAACCATCTAAGTCGAGGGCGCCCTCGAGTTCTTGTGCCTTCTGCTTTCCCAATTAATAATTTTCGAGGTAATCTCTCCTCAGGCATCCTTTCCACACGCCCCCAACCATCTCAACCTCTCTTTCTTTGTTTGGGCGACTATATCCAGCTCTCCAAACAAGTCTCTCAGTTCTTCATATGCACCCAAATATGCTTCTAAATATTTTTTCTTTCCCAGATACCGAGGATCCTTATGTTCTTTTTACTGAACACCCACGTTTCGCTAGCATAAGTGACGATGCGTCTGATAATAGTTTTATAGGCAATTATTTTAGACTTGCGCAGCAATCCTTGAGCCGCAGAACCTTCTGAACCGCGAACAGGCATCTATTTCCTGCGGATACTCTCGCCTTGATTTCTGCGGTAATATCGTTATTGTTAGTTATGAGCGACCCTAGATATTTAAAATCGCTGCATATTGGGAAACTGTGACCTCTCAACTGGATTTGTCCTTCCCCACGTGACTGGGCTTTTGAAGTTCGCATGTATTTGGGTCTTTAATTCGTTGATTTCCAGACCACGTTTCTTACAAGCCTCTTCCAGTTCCTGAAAAGATCCCTCCAGAGCCGCTTTAGTCCGCGCTATAATCAACACGTCGTCTGCATAGTCTGTTGTAAATGGTGCCGCCAGGGTTCGTACTGATGGCCCGCACCGCTCGTTCTAAACAGAGATTGAAGATTACACAGGATAGAGGATCCTCTTGCCTTAGGCTTACATCTACTATGTGATTAGCCTAACTATGATCTACGTATTAGCCTAACTAACTTACCTGGTACATCAAGCGCCCTTAGATCGGCTAAAGCTTCTTTTCTATTTTCACCAATTAACTTTCCTTATTACTCACAATATAATAGCTTCCTTATGGCCGCTCCTTTCTCTTAATATAATTTCCTTCTCTCAGATTGAGGGATCTGAAAACATGTTTAAGAGTCGCTTAAGGATAAATTAAAAACTTGGACTGAGAGTAGAGACACAGCAATGTACCTATCGGATTGATGATTCTGTAATTATTTGCGTAAATTGGAAAAAATATAATAACATGGGTTATTTCTTCAGATAAATTAGGTGAACACAACTAACATTTACTTTTATTGAATAAGTGGACGGGGTCCGCAATGCTGGATAACATTTGGGATTTTATCCGCCGTAGCATGCTTACTTTGATGCTCTGATAATGGATATGAATGCTGAAACCGGTTAGAAACAAGCCAAATAAGCATGCTACGACGGATAAAATCCCAGATATACTTTTATATTTATCATGCTTTAAAGATAAATTGTTTTCATTGGTATGTTGGGTGAAAAAGTAAGGCAAGCTGAAAGGCAAAAGGGTAGGTCTAAGCGTCCATGCTGGAAATCTGAAATTCATTAATGTTCACTAGTAAACAATTGCGTTAATAGATTGATTTGATGAACATTCTTAAGCAAAACTCAAGACCCAGCAATAGATTGTTTAGCCTTTGCGGGCTGGCATAATATTAATCAATTATATTAATAAAGTTCATTCCTTAATATATATAATGATAAAAGAGAATGATCCTAAAACTATAAATAACGATCAAATAATTCTATAAAAAACTTCAAGTGCTCTATGTTATTCCTTATCAGTGAACATCAAGACTAAATAACGATGTGGAATGTGGACAAATCATTATGATTGTCAAGATGCAAAAAAAAAATCGATATATATATATATATAAAATTGTTCTAAAAAAGGACATTATTATATTATTTAAAATTATTATATTAAAGATGTAATGTATGAATTTATCCAAGAAAAATGTATGGATTTATTATTTATTTAAATATATAATGTTATATAAATACAAAAAAATTACTTAAAAGACAAATTATGTCTTTGTTCATTTAATATAGGGAGAAAGCAAAAAGTCCGGGAAAGTTGATTGGTGAACGATGAAAGGGACTCTTAGAAATAAGGTGGAAGTTGACAGGTGAAAGATGAAGGTAATGACTGATGAAATATGAAGGAATTGACTGGTGAAAGGGAGAAGTTGTAAGAGAATAAGGTTTAAGTTGAGTGATGAAAGATGAAAGGGAACTCTTAGAAATAAGGGAGAAGTTGACTGATGAAAGATGAAAGGGAACTCTTTCCTTTCATCCTTTCACCAGGGAACTCTTAGAAATAAGGGAGAAGTTGAGTGATGAAAGATGAAAGGGAACTCTTAGAAATAAGGGAGAAGTTGTCTGGTGAAAGATGAAAGGGAACTCTTAGAAATAGGGGAGAATTTGGCTGGTGAAAGATGAAAGGAAACTCTTAGAAGTTGAATGGTGAAATCTGAAAAGGAGATTGATTGAAAAACAATGAAAGCGATCCACAGATATAAAGAGAACCATGACTGATGAAAGCTGAAAGGGAACCTTCAGAAAAGGAGGTTGACCGTAAAAAGATGAAAGCGATCCTTTCAGAAATAAAGAGAAAATTGACTGATGAAAGATGAAAGGGAACTCTTACAAATAACGGAGAAGTTGACTGGTGAAAGATTAAAGGAAAAACTGAAGGAACCTTCAGAAAAGGAGAGTGACTGAAAAAAAAAAATGAAAGCGATCTTCAAAAATAAAGAGGAAGTTCACCGGTGAGCGATGAAAGGACTCTCAGCAGTAAGCGCAAGGTGAAAGATGAAAATGTCCCTCATAAATAACGAAAATTGTCTGGAGAATGAAAAAGGGAACCTTAAGGTGAATTAAACGGGTGAAAGTTAAAAGGGAACTTCCAGAAATAAGGAATAAAGGTGATAGATGAAATATGAAAATGGTCCCTTATAAATAAGGAAAATTGATTGGTGAATGATGAAAGGAGTGTCTCAGAAATTAGGCTAAGCTGACTAGTGAAAGAAGAAGGTACCAATTAGGGATTAGGGAGGGGTAAAAGAGAATGATGAATGAGGAATGATCCCTTATAAATAAGGGTAATTAGACTGGTGAAAGAAGGAAAGAAACCTTCAGAAATAAAGGAGAGGCAAGATGAAAGAGAAATTCAGAAATAAGGGGAAGGTGGATTAGTGAAAGATGAAATGGAAGGAACAAGGGCTAGGTGCTTGACGTAAGTAATGAAAAGTAGGCAAACAGACGTAAGGATAAGTTGACTTTTCTTTTTCTTTTTTTTTTTTAAGAACAGATCACTAGTTTCAGTGCATGTGCTGATCAATAACCGCTACGTCATGACGGAAGTATTCAGAAATCGAATCATACATTGGTTTCCAATAGTCAACGTAAGCCACTTTGTTGATTGTTTTTGTTTACTGTCGAATGGCAGAAATGTTGAACGGACAAGCGTATGATTTAAATTTAAAAAAGAAAAAAAAAGAGTCCAAGATATATATATATAGTTGACATGTACATCTATTTGGTTTTAGCGTCACCACAGACTGACTCTAGTTAACTCTTGCAACACCTAAACCTTTTTAGTAGTTGGCACCCCTTATATATACAACATACTTCTATCAATTTTAATTGACATTTTTTTATGACAAGTTGATTTTAAAATACATGTCGAATCACTGAGTTATTTTTGGTGGAGTAAGCACGCGTGACGAAAAAAGCTCTAAATTTTCATTCAAAATTTATTTCTCACGCTTCCCCTCAAAAATCACAGATACATCAGCTCCAATGTGTGCCCCAATTTAACATGAGTCCTATGAGAAGAAATTTTACAGATCTACAAATATAGAAAAGAAATCTGCAAATACACTTACACAAAACCTACTAGCATTTCTTTCTTGCACCACTGTTTAAAAATCTGTTGCGTCTAATTTACTCCCGTGAAGGCAGGAGTCCACTAAGGAAGCATCCTAGGGCCAATACTCTACACAATATACACAAGCGATATTCCTACCAACCCAAACACATCCATATTTTCCTTTGCTGACGACACCGCTATCCTTACATCCCATGAAGATCCCGTTATCACTACCCGTACCCTCCAATCCCATCTCAACACTCTGGCCGAATGGTCCAAGAAGTAGAGAGTTGAATTAAATATTAACAAATGTTATCATATTACATTCACTCTCCGTAGAGCTATGTATCCTCCAGTACAACTTGACGGACAATTCTTACCTACTGTTGATAAAATTCGCTACTTAGGACTCTACTTGGACAAAAGACTGACTTGGAATCCTCAACACGAGGCTCAAGAGACAGGAACTAAATCGACGATACAAATTATCTCGCATTTACTTCCGACGTTATTTCTCTGGACAACAAAGTACTAATCTACAACACTGTACTCAAGCCTCTGTGGACGTACGGAATCGAAGTGTGGGGCTCATCCAAGCGTCCAATTATCTCCGACTGCAAACCCTCCAATCCAAAATCCTTCGTAAAGTCACTAACGCTCCTTTCTATGTTTCTAACTCCATCATTCACAAAGACATAAATATCCCTTTTTGTCCGCGAACTTATTTTATCCCGATACAAAAAATTCCATACATCCCTCCCAGACCATCATAACCCTTTAATCCAAGAACTTTCTTCCCATTCCATCCCTGGAAACCCTGTCAGAAGACTGAAACGTCAGTGGCCGAAAGATCTTTTGACAGAGTGACAAACAAATGTAAATATGTAATAATGTAAATATGTATATAATGTAAATATCTTTCCCCTCTCAGCCTAACTTTCCTATTAAACCTTTTCACTAAATCCTTCCTAATATTTTCCAAAGCTTTCTCATATTCCCTATTTTCCGTTATACATCTCCTTCCTCACTTATTGTAAATATTTTGGAGAGCTGTCAATGGACAGCTGCTCCACTCTTGTACATAGTTTCATTCATCAGATTTACTAGATACATTATTATGTAAATACCTAATATATAAATGGAAAAAAAAAAGTCCAATTTACTCGGCTCTATATGTCTAAAAACTTAAAATCATTTTAAGAAATATAGATTTTTTAAGAAATTATTGTGTTACTAAGAATTGTTGGTCCCAACACATAATTGGTTGAACAAATAGAAGAGTAAAGGTTCAGTATGGTTGTAATAGGAACCAAAGAGAGGGATTCATAGCAGAGATAAAGAGAGAGAGACAAAAATGACCACTCTCTCGGACTAGAGTGGGAGAAATTGCTTAAATACAGGGACGGGGAGATATACGAGTCATATATATAGCAGAGTTCACTCGGCAGTCACAGCATGTCATCTACCTTACCCTTTACCACTCTACTATTATAGTGTAAAGTCCAGGCAATCAATGTCACTTTTTACATTATACAGTGTTCAGCCATATCTAGTTTATTAATCTAAACCAAACCATTTTCTCTCCTTCATCGTACCCATTATAATGGTAATAAGACATTTGCCATTGATTATCTATGATTGTTAAGTCTAGGTATTTAGGTCTAAATATTGTAATAACATATCCAGCGACTAGATAATCATTCCTATACATTATAACCGATATATACTGAAATTATACATACATATGCAATATACATTTCTATGAATTAAAAAGTTAAGAAAGACTGGCTCATTTTTTCCCCCAAATAATTGTTGTTCATAAACAAGTATAAAAACAGAAGATTACTGGAAAAAACAGATATCTATTTAAAGAAGTTTAAACCTATCAATATAATGCGACCTTTTTGATCAATTATCTTTTTTTGTGTTTTTTAAAATTTTATTTACTATTAATTTGTATACACATATTATATTTATATATATATATATATATATATATAAAATAGAGTTCATATGATAAAAACTTAATCAAAATGAAAGATAGGTGACCTCGATTTTTATTAATGAAGGTTAGCTGACCCTATCACCTGAGCATTATTATAAAGTGGTATGACTATATTAATGATCAACAAGATTAGGTAATGAGTTAATTATTTTTTTTTTGTTATTTTTTAATGTATTGTTTTTTTCATATGTAACTTCTGATTTATAATCTTCCGGGTTCAGTTTCAGTAATTACTTTACTTTTAATTATATGGCTTTCCTAAGTAGTTTTACTTATCCACTTCCTCTTCTACCTCTTTCAGTATTGAGGATACGCGCCATCTGTCTCTGTCTCTGGCCTTTGACCATGGCTCTGCCATGCCAGATTCTCTGGTCTCTTACCAGTAACTTGGCTTTACAAGCTCGTTTTGTATGCAAATATTAAAACCAATTTAGTTGAGTGCCTATAATTTGTGTAACAATTGCTTCACAACCCAGTTTGCCTTGTAATAGTAGAGTCTGCTTAACGGAGGTATCTCATTTCCGCCGCCTATATGCGGTTTTTACAACTTCCTTGTAAGGGCCCAGAACTCACATTCGTATTTTCTTTTCTTTTTTTATGTTGATGGCTTGTAACAACTTTCCAGATATCCCCACATGGCTTTGGCTAGTCATTACCATTCTAACCATCTCAATTAATCAAAACTTTTACTTGTTTTAGTGTTTTCTCCATTAACCTTTCTGTTTTGCATACTTCCATGGTTTTACTTTTTCCTACTCACTTGCAAATTTCTCTTTTCTATCTCTTCAACCCAAATGTTAGAGATTCGCGTTAGAATCTACTATTAAAAGCACATCATCCTCATATGTCACAGAAAGAGAATGATACCGGTATTAATGGTTGACAGGTTTTTTTTTTTTTTATCGTATATCGTTTATAAATATTATAAAAAGCAAGGGACTTAAACTATCTCCCTATCTGACACCTGCCAAAATTGTAAATAAATCGAATGACAGATTTTCATGTCAATAGATAATTGCAGCAATTCTTGGTAAAAACTTATAATCCTTTCTATTAAGGTCTTGTCTTCCCTAGATTTTTGCACATCTATGATAAGGTACTTTGTGTAATATCTTATACTGATGCACCACTTTACTATATTCAATATTTTTTTTTTTTGTATAATCTGCCTTAAGGTTTTGGGTGCTTGTATATGAGCGGAAACCACAATGATCTTCCTAAATAACTTTTCCACATTCTTTCTCTCTGTCTTATTTCTAGGATTCGACTATAGATTTTGCTAGGAACGCTTAGCAGTGAGATTTTTATGACTGGTGCATTCTTGGTTAAAAAAATGGGACTATTATTGAGAGTTTTTAGTCTCCAAAGGAATCATCCTCATGCGGTTTCCATTTTTTGTCCAAATAGCATTTCCACGCCATCCTCTCCCATGTGCCAAGCATATCCAGGTGCGATCATGTTCTGCATTTATTATATATGGCTGATTATATTTGAGTCACCTAACACGTATGGCTGTTCATGGTAGACGTATAATAAAAAATAACATTAAAAAAATTTACAAAATAGGAAACCACGTGATCATAAAGAAACAAAAATCATAATTAAGGCTGAATAAATAAAAAAATTTTTAATAAATTGACTCATTTATAAAGAAATAAAATGAACGTATAACATATACTCGTATAATGTTACAAAAGTTGAAATATTCAACAAATTTAAAATATCATTAATTAACGAAGCCTTAACAATTAAAGTATAACCAAATATACATCTGGATATTTAACGTAAAATAAAGCATCCCTTTGAAGATGACACGTTAAGTGTTGAAACATTGGGGAAAACATAATTAAACAATATAAAAAAATAAATATAATATTTTTGGCTGTATAATGGTTCATTTTTAATCATTCCGAAAGAAAAAAACATTTTATTTCGCGATTTATTTTGGTGGTCATTGATTGGTTTTTCGGGCGTTCGTTCGTTCGCCTCTCTTCAGGATGTCTAGATAAACAGTGCATAATCAGTTTAAATGCATCTTTTTTTTGTATTTTTAGAGAAAAGGGTTTGTATGATCCAATGGGAATTCTTTCAGACGTTTGTACAGTTTTAAGGGCAAGGTTTTTGATTATTAAATAAAACTTTGGTGTGAAATAGATACATGACTAGTAAAAGAACATATTGAATTAATATAATTACAATTGACAAAAAAATTCTACAAAATTTTGAATTTGCACTAAAAGTATTGTTAACCATAACATAAATATAGTGGTGTGACCTTGTGGAGAACAAGTTGGTTCTACCAATAAATGGCACTCAAGAGGGATAGTCAAAGTCACCCCTCCACCACGAAAATTATTAGAAATCCTTCGAGAAAATCGCAAAAAAATAAAACTGAAAAATCGTCAGACGAAGAAATACCAAGTTGTTGTAGTTGAGTCCGCATAACTGGAAAGCCATCATCGGATAGCTTTTACGCTATCGTGGAAAATATCTCTGACAAAATACCAAGTTAGAGAAAAATTCTGGCCTATTTTATGTTTTTTAGTTTATGCTGGCCAAACACAAACAACACCATTTATACAGATGGATGAATTTTTGAACAATCACAGAAAAAAAAACAATGAGAAGGAAGGGATTAACTCTGTGGTAGCGCGCTGGATTAAGAACGCAGAGGTCCCGGGTTCAAGTCCAGTGCTGCCCTTAGATTTTTTTCTTCCTAAGAGCCTCTACAGCTCACTGTCCGGATGCCAGCAGGGCACTGAGAAGGCTCAGGGCGCCAATGACCAAAGTTGTTGACGCGTCTTAAATTAAAAAAAATCTGGTGTGAAACACTCACACAACTTTCTCTTACTCCAGTTCTCAAAATTATAATTGACAAATTTTATAATTTGTGTACCAAATTTAATGAAATTTGTCGAAAACTGAAAAAAACTATTCAGTAAAAGCGCACTTCCGGTTTACTGATTTTCTTCACACCCGGAATTTTGGTCAACTATTTATTTCTAGTTAATTTCATTTGGATGATAGAGTTGTATAATCAAGTATGATACCACTTTAGAGGAAGCTGTAACCCTACCCCTCTCCTAAAAGTGCCCTTAAATGAATTTTCCCAGAGAAATGTTTTATATAAAAGTTGTAGATCTTTGAATGTTTAGTTTATATGTGTAGTTTCAAGAAAATCGTCGGGGCCATTTTTGAGAAACTCGCGAAAAAGTGAAAAATCATATTTAGTAAAGTGTTAAAACAAAAGCACTTCCGGTTTTCCGATTTTTCTCAAACTCGGAATTTCCACAACATATTTAATTCTAATTAACATTATTTAAATGACCGAATTGTGTAATAACCCGAAATGGCACTTTAGAGGGTAACCTAACCCCACCCCTCCCCCAGAAGGGCCCTTAAATCAATTTTCCCAGAGAAATGTTTCAAATAAAAGTTGTAGCTCCTTGTATATGTAGTTGATGTATCAAGTTTAAAGAAAATCCTTGGACCCATTTTTGAGAAAAACGCAAAAAAGTAAAAAAATCAACTAGTAAAGTGGTACTTCCGGTTGAGGAATTTTGACAGATCGCATGGTGATACCTAACCGGAATATTAAGTTTCAGTTTTCTACGGTTTTTCGTCTTTGAGCTACTATTCACATATATATACACACACACAGAGACCATTTGCTAAAAACCACTTTTTTGGACGCAGGTGACCTCAAAACAGATATTTCCGATGAAAACTCGATATCTAAAACTTGACACGATTACAATACTTCCTCCTACTAGGGGAGTAAGAGAAAGTAAA